>JAUMJL010000187.1:1027500-1212500 GCA_033558185.1 Dromococcyx pavoninus
AATATCCTTTGGAAATGTTAAGGTTATAAGCCACAATAAATGTATAATTAGCTTTACTAGGCTATTAAGAATCAGCATCAGGCTAAGGAGAGTGGCTGTGGAACAATGCAGGCACTTAGGGAACATGCTTATTGCACATTCCTGGTCTTTCTATAGAAGAGACAGAACATTATCCTAAACCATTACACTTGCACAGCTGAAGTCTCAATTTTCAGGCAAAGACAGTGATGTGAAAATCAGATTTTTGTCATTTCTTTCCATACAAAATCCTTACAGGTGAAAGCACTTCATTACACATACACCTGGTTGATTTGCTGGCCCAGTCTTCCTCTTCACCTCGAAATACATAGCTTTGCTTCGCAATCCAAGCCTGAATGCAGTTGCCACTAGTGAGATGGACATGCCAACTAGATACAGGTCTCACTGAACATGCCTAGCATTATTTCTATAATCAGAGAATTAAAATCTGATCTCAGGTGTCACATATAACAGCAAATGTAATCTAAAAATTACAGTGGTGTTTTGCATATGAGGGCTAATGAAGCAAACAAGTTACGTTTTAACAGTACTCTTGATATATCTTAAAAAAAATTACTATAGTCTTATGTGAACAGTAACCCCAGACTGCTCTCATTCTGTGTAACTACTTCCAGATACAAAGATAAACTTACTTTTTTTGAAAAAAGGACAGTTGCCCTATTTTATTATCATGTATTTGCTCCTCCACAAGCAGAATTTCATTAGCCAATTCCTAGACAATCAGCTGAGGGAAAGGTGAGAAGGGAATGTTTCCATGGCATATCCAGTCCTCCCCCACTCACTACTGTGGGTGCTGGATGTGAGGCAGGGAAGAGGTCCAAACTATCAGAAGCAGACCTTCTTACCTACCCAGGGACATCTTCAAGGAAGGAACAGAAATTACCATAGGCAAGATAGTCTTTAATCCTCCATTCCACTGAGCCAACATTTGCATGAGTATGAGGGATTCACTGCTTATGGAAATCCCAGTAAACTGCCTCCTGGGACAATTGTGCTATCTAAAGGCAAAAGAGTTCAGCACTGAAAAGGCAGAGACTTTACATAAATGTCTCTTACACTCTGACCAAGCCTAGGGTCACAGAATTGCAGAAGTTATAAGCTTTTCCTGTTGCAAGGATACGTGACCACACATCTTGATGAAAAAAGCAGGAAAAAAGTTCAGTAAGTACAAACTTCACAGCGTACGTTGGTTGATATTCCATATTGTGAATAAACCATTTTTACCCAGCAACAATCTGACACTTTGATCAAATATAAAGAGTATCTATGTTCTTATAAAGCATTCGATGGCAAAACCTGGAGGTTTCACTACGTAAAACCATAGTGGCTGAATGCCTTCAGTTGTGCTGTCTTGTTTACTTAGTAAATTCAAGTTTTTATTAAAGGATAATATATTAAAAAGGAGTTAATCTATTAAAGCTATGAAAGCAGTGTAACTTCATGAATGTGGGCTCTATCTCTTGTCCCACAGCTATGTTTACTTTAGATTTGTGCAGAGAAGTCCTCATAGCTATGCAAAAATATAAATGAATATCCAAGGGAAGCAGCATGTTGGGCAATCACCTTCAGATGCGATCTTAAACTCAAATATGTGTAAAAGACTTGTATAAAAATATTAGTTCCTCTTTTGCATCCAATATATTGATGAGCAAAGGATTAAAATTATATATCAAATCTATTTAAATACTTGGTATCCATGAATATTCCTGTTTGGATATTATCCAAGGCAGCTAACAACAAAGAAACCAGGCAGTTCCCACTGAAAAAACACGGAAAGAAAACCAGCTCACATCAGCCTATCTTGGGTAAATGAGTCCCAGTGATCCTTTGAGTTGGAAAGGGGGCATAGGAGCTCTTCCAGCAGGTTTGACACTGACCCAAAACCTTGGAGCTTCTTTGTTTGGAAGAACTTCCATAATCCTCAGCCTTGATAACCCTCCACATTACAATGCAAACATTACAGTATTTAATATACTTGGCTTTGATAGTAGCTATAACAGAATTTCATATGTCTCATTCATTTACATTGAAGTGAAGAAGATACCTTATTTTCCTCTATATGCCCATTTTTAAAGTCTAAGAATCCATTTTAAACACAATTATAATCTTAATTCTCTCAAACCAAATCTCACTCAAACAATAAGAAAACATCTAGAAAGGTAAAATGATTAATTTAAATTTAGACATGTTTCCAGCACCATAAATTTCCCTCATAGCCCTAGCAGCATGCAGCAGAAATTGCATGTACTATTATTATTCACACTTTAATGTCATGATTATTATATTTACAGCAGTGGGAATCAGTATGTTTTCGAACTGGTTATTTTTATGATTAACTGGTATTACTGCAGTACTGATTGAAGACTGTAAATTTAGATTTATAAGAATTATAAATTATTTGTCTGGCATAAACCATTAACTACACTGGGACTTACTCTGTGAACATTTGTTTCCCCCACTGCTCTGATGCTCTAAGACTACACTTTGACTCCATATTGCATTCCATTCCTGCACAATCTTTCACTACGTAACAGTGCCCCACAAAACTAGAAGTCTAATGGGTCACCCGTGGCAGGGGATAAAGTGGCCAAAATGCAAGGCTTATTTGTAAGGAAGGAACAAGCCCAAATACCTAGTGCTCAGGTTTTATTAAATTATTAGCCTATTTAACCCAGCTACTGAAGTAAGTACCAAATTTACAACACTGATGTAATAAAACACTTTGCTAAGAGGATTACATTAATATCGTTCAGAAATCTGGGCAACTTAGAGGAAAATATGGATAAACAAACACATTAAATAATTTCAAAAGAAAAAATATACTGTCTCAATGCAGTATTTACTTATGAGTACATTTTTATTCCTCTTTTCCAAAAGCAGTGATTACTTATTGTCAGTGATTTACATTATTTTTTAGCCTACTGTGTAAACCACGTTTCTTCCTTAAAAAGAAAAAGCTGTGAATGAAAATTGTGAAAACTTTGTCCTGTTAATTCTTGATCCTTAAAAAGAATGCATAACGTTTATATTATGATAATGCACACATCTGAACTGATATTAACATAAAGATGATATTTCAGAATTAGCAATGCTTATATTTTTGTTAAAATAAGATATACTGCTTCCTTTTCTTTTACAGGAAATTGAAATTCCACTTGAACAAACGCGTGCAATGTAAACATAAAATAAAATGTAAAATGCATTTCTGCAAAATCTTCTGTAAAAGAAAACAAAGTATATAAAATTAATTGCAAAATTCTCATTCTTTCACCCCCTAAATACACTTAAGATATGTAAGCACAAACATGGAAGAATATATTTCCAAAGGGAAGAGAATGCCTGCTCAGATATTATCTGGGAAAAAAATGCATTGAAATTCCTCTGTGATGAATAGACTTTTTTTTCTCCTCAGGGTGACCTCTACCTTCAGAATATGATGGTTTTATTATGATTAATAAATTTCATTTCCACAGAGGAAAGGAACAGTGTCAGCTTAAACTTAAAGCAAGTGGGTTTCTTTTTAAATGCTAATTTTTAAACACGCCCTTGCATGACACCAAATTTAGAAGCTCAGAAGGTTAGCAGAATAGATTCTAATTTTCATGCTGAAAATAGTAAGGATTTAAACCATATTGTCACACTGAAAATCAGTAAGCTAGTTCAGCCACATAGTCATTGGTTCATTTATTCCTTATTATGCCAGCATGCTTGTTTCTCATCAAAATTAGTAGAATTTAAATGCTTTGTGATAATTTACACTGGAAATAATCATTCCAAGTAAACAATTTACTAAAATTTAGAACATACAAATGGCAAAGTGTTTTGAATAAATAATAGTCAATGCAAGTATCTGTGTATTTTCCAGAATGTTAAATCAATGTATCAAAACCAATATGTGAACTCACATGTTCTTGTCTAAGGAAAAATCTAATGAACAATTTTCATGCACCACTAACTAGAACAAGGTAAGTTCCACTGTCTTCCAGGATATCTGGAATGAGTATTCAGGGCATAATAGGAAAAAAAATAATGTGTGCTAACACTTTGTTACCATACTGGTACTGGTTCTTAAGTAGCTGAACCAGCAACTTACTGGGAAATAACTAACAAAAGAAGTAGTGTGTTCATGCTAATATCTGTAAAAGCAAGCTGTTAACTATATCTCAATTTCTTCAACAATTTTCAGTACGGAGTTTTATATTTAAAAAAAGAGAATTAAAAATGGTAACTGGTTGCAAGCTTTATTTTAGTAGGGCCTTTGACATTGAATCTCTCTCTAAATCATCAGTAGTTTGTATTGCTGAAGTCTCTAAAACAGGAAAAGTATGTGCTTCTCTAACTTTAATTACCATTTTATGGTTTTAAGTTCTTTGGTACCATGGCTGTATTCCACACATATCTAGGACAGACAGTGGAGCTCTGACACTGGAGGCATTTTGAAGCTCCCTAATAATATACATACTATAGGACTTAATAAGAACATTAATGAGGATAAATTCACAGTATAGAAACTTAAAACATTTTCTTCAAGTGATTTGAGAACTATAGAAGAATTTTAAATATGAATATATTTTTAGGAGTTTGATGCACAAATTTTTGTGATCATTATAATTTCCTGCCATTTTTTTAAAGTCTACTTATTGCTAGAAGAACTATAGAAAATTATGAATCTGTTTCAGAACTACAAAAAGAAGTTAAAAATCTAACTTGTCAGCTAACTCTAATTTAATCCCCCATTATTTGCTATAGTACAAGAAAAGTGTATGTATTGCTGGAAAGCTCCTGTTTCTAACTTTTCCACGATATCATGCATTCTTTACTAGATTTGATCATAATTGAACAATCAAATAACAAAATTGCTCCTTCTTTGGACCTGTATGTGTTGAATCTTCATAACCTTAAATTACTGAAAGTCATGTACTGACAATTATTACTAAATTTCACAAAAGGTGACTGAACAAGTGAGACTTGGCTAAGGGAGAGTACAGTGCAGAGTGGTTTGGTATTCCTGTCCTGCTTGTTCACCTAGGAAATGGGCACTCCTCTAGGATGGCAAGTGGCACAGAAAGGGCAATACGTGTCTCTCCTCTATCAGATCTTTATGCAGAAGTCTAAATTTTAGACAAAGTTGTGAAGATTTTAATAAAGAATTGGACGGAATGCAAGGAAACAAAGATTACCTGGCCTTATCCAGATAAATTATTCCAGTAACTGACATCTTGCTCTTTCTCTTGGTCATATAACTCTGATGAGACCAAGACAGAGGACACGAGCAGCAGAGCTCCTTCATACGCACATCAGTTTCACACCAAATAGGTGAGCAGAATTTTAACCTCAGCGGGTCAACATTGTACAGCAGTGATAGTCCTTTAACTTAAATTTCTTTACTGTAGGATAGTATCTGCTTATGGTACTCAAAAGCTGTGCAACCAATCAATTTATTTAATTTTCGATATTAACACCAGGCAACTTAAGGCATTTCTGTCATCTGAATGAGCAATGAGCCTCTCTATGTATCCCAGAAGGCAATGAGGAAAGATGTCTATCTGAAATGTTTACTTAAGACTCAGGAAAATGATTGCAATCTGCTGATAAAACCAGTTTCTGGTAATTTATAATATTTTGTTGTCGTCTTCTTTCACGACTGATAATGCTTCACAGATTTGTGATGTGGAGCAGAAATAAATTGGGAAGGTGTAGCAGAGACACCACATAATGACACAGTGAAGCTTCAAGGTACACTGCAGTGCTGAACTCCTGTATGCCTTGAAACCATGAGGGATTTCCTAATAGTATGGTATTAACATCCCTAAATTTTCAGAGATTAAGCATCTTGACCACAGTCTACCACATGGATAGGGTAATAATAAAAGATTTCCGTGAAAGGATATTCATAAATATGTCATTGATGAAATATTAAAAGCAGTCTTTCCTGCAGGTTGGAGCACAAAAAACCTTAAACCTATTCATGTTTATCTATAGGCAGAGATGAATTTCAGATTCTTGACTATCTACTTATTTATGTCACCGCTGAATTTGGCCAGTTAATTTTTCTTGCTAATTGATGGGATAAAATTTTGGTCATTTGTATTCAGACTTGATTTTAATTTTTAGTCCTGTATGCCAACCTGTACCTCCTTTTGAAATTTTTTAGATATTTACAGCCATCCAAAGTTCAGCTACCACCTTGTTAAACATTTAAATAAATATGATTGATATTGGTTAATTTGCAGAAATACAGAAGTGCAACAAGCAGCAGCACAGGTGACTTCCTGCCTGAGCTGATGCTGAATAACTGCTACGGAGCAATGCCAGGGACCGACTTCTGCTTAAAAGCTTTCTCTCAATTTCAGTTCTTGCTGTCTGGATTTACACAAGTGTGGGGATTTCACTTGATGCCTAGCTAAAAACCTAACATAACTATATGCTGCAAGAAACATTTTTTTGTACAATCTCTATATGAGAAATATAGATTTAATATAAACTTCATTAAAAAAAGCCACAGGGGAAACCAAAGACTGTCATCCGGTGACACCTAAAACCAGGTGTGCTACAATGAAAACTAAGTACTTCTTTGATTTGTAAGACATTTTCCTGTTACTACTGCTGTTATGTTTTGGGGCAATAAACCTTGAATACCTTCTTAGCTAGTTCAATAATAAATATCCTGGGTACATTGTTCATTAAATTTTAAGCAGTCTTGTGCTTGAGTGTAAGGTTCCATAAAATGCAATCATTGTTTTTTGTTTAATAGTTTAAATGTAATATAATAATCTCAAGATATTAAAACTGAATCCTTGTTTATTTAATGTACTTGTATAAAACCCTACATACACATACAACACAAACCACCTTTCCTGTGTACTATTTTCAGTCTACCGGAGAAAAAAATTCTGGTTGTTTCATTTAAAAAAAATAGTCCAGAAGATGTACACATGCTTATATGCACTTGTTGAGGGCAAACACAGATTATTCACAATTTCTGTTATCAAAGGAGCTTCACATTGCAAATCCTCCATTTACAAATCACAGAACCTCAGCTTTACTTAATCTTGTCATGTTGTCACATTTGACTAGCCATGCGAACTGACCTAGAACTGTAAGCACCGGGAAGGCAAGCTGTCAGAGAGATAATGACAAAGATGCCAAAAAGGACTGCCAGTGTTTTCACTGGGTGAGAAAAAGGAATTAATCAAATTTCATGAAAGAGGAGGATAATCAAAGTGTTTACTGATTTTTATCAAATGATCCGATAGCTGAACATCTTTACCACACAACTACCAAAAGCAGTAAAAGCTGTAACAAATGGAATTCCACAGAAGCAACTATTTACAACAGCAGTGAATGCAAGTTTAAACTGCCAACATAAAGGACACTTGAATTTATAGAAGTAGTTTAATATTGTGCATTAGTACATTTCTAGTCTTTCCAGAGCAAAAACTTTAGTATCTGCTATTTTTCACAGAGAGAAGCAGCTCAGTCCTAAATAAATACTAGCACAGAGACCTTACAGATGCTCCTTCATCTTCATTTTTTAATTTTATCTGATTAGTGGAGGAGCATAACATAATAATAAAATAATCTCATAAAAATAGGTATTTTCCCAGTCAAAAGGGTTCATGAAATGAAGTCAAACCCACAGGCAGCAATACTAAAAGGGAAGAACCTCTTACAACTGAACATATGCCTTTACACAGAAATTCAAAAGGCTGGAGGAAATATCACCAAAACTGCATTTTTCCAGAGCAGTCTGGATTATTTATACTTCTCAGAAATTCCTTTGAAAGAATATAACCTGATCAATATCTCCTACGAGACACGTGAAAAAGTCAATGAGTTGTATGTAAGCATGTATGGCAAAATTTTGACCAGCTACGGTAATAAAAGTACTGAAGCACAGGCACATCACAGCAGGCACCTCAACCCTTCTAAGCACTTTGTCAAATATTAATTTCCTTTTAAATAACTAGCTCCATATTTGCTACCGTTTCATTAATTAAATTTGTGATAGTGTTAGTGTTGACGGGTTAGTAGTAGTGTACAGGAAAATGACTTGAGTGATTTAATTGGTTAAAAATTGCCAATATTTGTTCACACTATTTCCATAATACAAACTCCCACGTTTGCTTCTTTAAGCTGCCTGCTTTTATGAAATGTTATAAAATTAAACCTTTCAGAATGTTCAATCTGTTTTGGAGAATGTATCTTTCTCCAAACGGAGTCAATAACTTAATCTACGACTGTCAACCTGTAAAGCTTTATAATGCATTTCTTTTGCACACACGCACACACACACACAGTGCCGCCTCCTGGGGATGATTCTGCTCAAATATGTAAATAAATACAGTCAGAATTGGACAGATATTATATCCACTTCGACCATACTTCATTCCAGATTCAGGTTTATATATACGGTTGCTTCTCTCACTATTATTTCAAAACCATAAACTGCATATACACTTGGGACAAAAATAGTATCAGGCTTGCAAGTGCACTGGATTTTTTTGTTTGTATATGAAACTGGATAACACTTAAAAACTGAAAGAAGAAAGTAAGAGTGATATAAATACCAAATAATGATCCTGCCTCATATTTACACAAAAATCATAAAATGTAATATGCAGGCACATCCTAGAATGCACATGGAAAAAAGACTACACAATATTTTTTTGCTTTACAAACTATGAATTTTGATCTCACAAAACCTAAAAAAAAATACATTTGAGCATTGATTTGAAAAAATCATAAAAAATGCAAATTATTCAAAATTAACAATGTTCTATAACCAACATATAAAAAACCCCATAGGTTTATTGTGGGTCTCATTCTGCTTTTTAGGAGCCTGATTGGCCATGATGCCCATTGTCTCCATCATCTAGGAGGCTCAGGATTAATTCTCCCCTAAGGTACTCATCGTCAGGGATTTGCTAGAGCAAATTCTTCAGGGATCCTTGTTAAAATTCCATTATCAAACCGATCAGAGGTTTCAGATAAGTTTCCCTACCTCTGTTCTAGTTCAAGTCTGTTTGCAAACTCTTTAATCATGCCTGCCATAGAAGATCTATCCCAGAAGCACCAGACTTCTGAAGAGTAATTATTTTTAGCCTCAGAATGCACTGGATGCAGTGGAGAGTGAAATATGTTTAAATTTCCCATGGAAGGATCCCTCTGTCAGATACTCGAATAGGTTTTCTTTATATAATGTACATGCAAAACCAGATACACGTACAGAAGTAAAAAGGTGTATATGGACACACTACCCATTTATT
The DNA here is from genome assembly GCA_033558185.1 of Dromococcyx pavoninus. Lineage (NCBI taxonomy): Eukaryota > Metazoa > Chordata > Aves > Cuculiformes > Neomorphidae > Dromococcyx > Dromococcyx pavoninus. The sequence continues at coordinate 1,036,809 of JAUMJL010000187.1, forward strand.
AATGCATTTATTTATTCAAGATTATTTAATTCCCAAATCATAAAAGACGTCATGTGGCTCAGGGCTAAGTATCCTCTGGCAGGAATGATAAAGTATCAGCAGGAGCAGAGTGAATATTACCAGCAGAATCACCCAAGACCTCCCATTTCCATTTGATGATAAAGTTCTGACCCAAAGTTTACTTGTTATATTATTATTTCAAATCCACAAACACACACATTCTTTACAAGGAAACAATACAAACTTACATATACTCATATTTCAAACATCAAGCATATTATCAGTATCTTTATTTTATATCAATTTTACATTCACAGTTGAATTACTGTAAATGACTTTAGAAGCACTAAAAAAGCACTATAAAATTGTGCGGTAGGTGTGGTGGTTTGCATGCACTCGAAAAAGTTAGCTTCGATTCTAAAACTTTATGTATCTCTATATAGGCTCCATCTATTAAAACATAAAACATCAGATAATAAATTAGTTGAAAGTCAACTTACAGATTTTAAAGACCAAATGCAACTTTGGCAACTTGTCCCATGGGAATATGGGCGAGAAAATTATTTTTTTTATAAAGCCAAAAATCCTTCAAAAAAGGACTAAAAAACCTTAGGTATATAAGAAACAGAAGAAACAGGGCTTCATTAGCTTTCTCCTTCAGATCCCCAAAAGACACCTACAGTCACCTACGATGGATACGTTTATCATATGGTCAAAAACATAGCCAACATAAATACCTTATTGTTGAATCAATTCAACAGAGGTAATCCACTGGTAAACTGAAAAGTTTTAATAAAGATACACAAAGATTCATCTCCTTCTGTGTAAAGTTCACTGAACTTACAGATAATCAAGAGTGCCATATTTTTGATTGGAATTCCAAAGTAGTGATATATGAAATGTATATAACATAGTCTTGGACTCTTAAATTGTCCTTGAACTGATGACGGAACAATTTTTTTTAGAGAAATAATTATTTGATTAGAAGGGTTCACTCTGCAACATGGGAAATTGTTCTCAGGACAGAAAAAAACATTAAAGACCACATGTCTATCTCAAGAATTCAAAGTTAAAAAGTTGCTATAATCGTATTTTTTTTTATTTAGCAAAGTCAAGACTTTCAAATTAGTAGACTGTCTACTACAGCTCACTCTAATCCAGAGCTGAGCAGGAAGCACAACTGAAACAATGAAAGTCAAATGTCCAAGTCTAGACAGATCATGAAAGTGTCAAATTTTGACTTCCCACAATGTATTTTCTTAATGATTTAGGACTTTAAAAAAATCTATGTTAAAATAAGTTTTTTACAGAAGAACTTTTCAGATTACCACCAAAAATGCCATGGCTAGCACAGAGATTATTACTATTTTAGCATATTTTGGTTTTATCTATGATCATTTTTTTCATAAACGTTCATTATTTGTTTCTATGTAGGTCACTGTGGCATAAACAGAAATCGCTTCACCTTTCATTTATTTCTGCTACTGTAAAACTAGAAATAAACACTTAATACCAACATTTTGTGTCACACTATATATCCTCCTATCCTTTAATACAAGCAGCTTCTAAAAACTCAGTAGATTTTTTGCATGACATTATTGGCAGAATATGTCCCGGTACTGTTACTATTTATTTTGGCTTTTGATTTCTTATGTAGTAACATATTATCATCCTTACCTGAATTAAGACTAAGATTGTTCAAACTGTATTGCTTAAAGAGAGAAAATCCCTTGACATATTCAATATATTTATAAATTAACATTACCTTTAAGAATATTGTTCATACCTCTGTACCTACGGCTTACAACAGACAGTACAGTAGGAAAGCAGCTACGACTTTTTACTTACTAGAGAGCGATCCTCTGAAGTCACAGACCCTCTTTCCCACTATCTTATCCATAGGATAGACTTTGTGAGTGCTTTAGGGTCTGCAGCACCCTTGTGGGCAATATTTGCCCCCAAAGAGTTGAAAAGAAAATTGTTACAGCTATAGCACTTACAATGTCCTACATACATCTAAACCTTTAGCCTTCTCATTGGTTCTGTTTGCTTTGGCTGTTTTAAAGTCACAAACTTGATTGAACTGCACAATAAGTATTTACTAGAAGGTTTAACAAATCCTTAATTTTCTAGGCTGTATATTTAAATTGCAAATAAAACACCAAAGTCAGCAAAGTAACCTAATGTCTTTTATACCTATATTACCTATAGGATCAGGCTATAAAGTAATTAAAATATTCCAAAGATTTATACTATGGACTTTCCTACGCTTTCTCTTACGATTAAATGCAGCATGTGAAAAAGGATATTGAGACCTGGATGGATGCGTCAAGAAGTATCAATGATTGTTACCTGCAGAGGTGTTACAAGAAATTTCATCTGCTGCAACGAAGACGAATTGATTTCTGCAAGAGAAGATAAAATTCACAATACTGCTTGCTGACTGGGAAATGTGCTAGCTGCCAATTGACTTGATGTTTACAGATGGGGTAGGGTAAGGGTGCTTAAATTTAATGAATGTAGCAAGAAAATTGTTGACGTATTTCAGTACTACAGAGTTTATAAGGATCATGAGGTAGACATGCTGGGATCTTTTAAATGAAATAATGGTGACATTGGAATATGGACTATGTACAAACTCTTGCATTGGAAGCTTCATGTTTAGTGTTGCAGATGTGTCAATATATTTATGAAGTCTAATAAAAATAAAACAATAATTATATTGATATAGATATTAAAGGGCACTACTGCAAAATATGTAAAAAGCATATTTGAAAAAAAATTGCAATTAACTTCGTGCATCTGAAAGGAGGATACTGAAAGTAAAATATTTTGCTTTTTACATGTCTAATATGATTGCAATCACAAAATTAATCTTATGCTACTTATAAAAAAATGACTGTATATTCTCATATACTGTCATCAAAATACGTACAAAAGTCTTTTGCAGAATCTTAGGAGAATAAACTAGAGATATGAGTAATTTAATATAAACATTCTCTTGCAAAATTCTTTTTTAAACCAGTTAACATAAAAAGAGAAACGCTAAACTTCATTACAACAACAAATCCTGATTTGTCCTTTCTGAACTCAAAGCAAACAGGATTTGGGTTAGTGGAAACCATGTTTAAGGATTAACATCAAATGATTCCTTTATATGTGTACACACAGCTTCCTTGAGTTATTTTTGTGTTGTGCAGCATTAATAAAGAACTTGGGTCAAGTTTTAACACCTGGGTGCTGTTTTAATCCAAATTGCTGTTTTACTCCAAACTGCATGTAGCTCCTCCAGCCTGCATTGCTAGGCATGGTGAAAAACTTGAGGTTTTATGTTTTGCACAGCTTTAATGCAAGAGTCTACCAAATAGGAGCTAGAAGGAACTAGTTCTAGCTTGTCCTAAGGACTACCTGGAAAATTTAGTTCTGCAAGATGAGGAAGGCTCTGTCAAGCATTAAGCACTCAGAAGATCCTATTAAAACCATTCAGTCCAGGAGCAAACATCTCTTACGGGTACAGAACCTTGAAGAGTAAAGCCTTAAGAGAAAAAAACCTATTCCTGTTATTTCACCTCCAATGTATTAAAGAGATTTGAAATTCCCATTTAGAAATATGTGAACCTTGTTACTTAGAAGTTCACACCTGGGATAAACAAAACAAGGAATCTGTAATCCATACTATGGGGTGAGGACTGATTAAGATCAAAAGCAGTATCTGATCACTGCATCTGCCCTATGTCAGACACTAACACCTGCTTTTTAGTGTGAATGAACTTAGTGATCAAAGTTTATATCCTTTCCTTTTCAATTAGATGTACAAATTGGTAGTTTTGCTCTTCATTTTGTCATTTGAGTTGAATTCACAAGCGAAGGAGATCTATCTTGCATGTAATGCTAGAGAGATGAATTCAAAATAATGAAGGGGGATATATTTAACATTATAAATATAGAGCTACACTGTATTTCATAGGTAGTACAACTTGTCTCTGTATTTACTGCTATCACCTCTTTTATTATCACCTCTTGTGATAACTGTATAGAATGTTTGCTTAAAAGGGATTCAGCCAGTAGCAAGGCAGACTTACTAGCTACTGTTTTACTGAAAATCCTTTTTATTAATTTCTAAGAATTTATTAAACTGCCCTCTCAGCTAAATCTAAAGATCATTTTTCTTTAAAAACTGCCTCTAAAGTGGCTGGCTAAGAAAGTCCTTTTCTTTATCTCTATTCAGAACATTTGTTAATATGGAGCATTGAGCCATAGATACTCTGTCTTTAGATGCCAAAGTACAGAATTATCTATAAGAACAATATGCTGGTTTAGTTATTCACAGAAAGACCCCAGAATGCTAACTGTTATTTATCTTTTGGAATGACATATAATACTGAAATTTTACTTGTTCTTACCAACTCTTTACTAATTACTGGTAGAAAATTAACTTTAAAAAAATTAATATGAAGTGATATCTATTTTAAAAAATCTACCGTAAACATTCCTTGTTATAATGCTTCAATTTACAGAAGAAGCTACTATTTTCCCTGTATTTTGCTTTTGTAAAATTCATTTCACAACTCCATAAGTAAATTTTAAAAGTAAGGAGAAAATTACATATTGGTCAGCACAGCAACAGTGAAAATGAAAAGTAAGATTAGATGCTGGAGTTCAACAAGCCAGTTCAATTTTTTACAACTAATTAGGTGTTATCTGTAACAATTGCAAGGAATTCTTTACTACTTTGATGGTTTTAATGATCCTTATCACTGCTACACTTTTTATTGAGTCAAAAAGGTACTAAAACTGTAAGTGGACTTAATTTTATTATACAATAAGCCCTGCTGAATTATCAAGATACAGAATTGCTTACTTAGCTTATCTTGTGTACTAATAGTGAAAGTATAGAACAAAATTTTTACAGCTCATTGTTGTATACTTCAGATGTAAAAGTACACACATTTAAAAACCTGAGAACTTTTTTTTTTTTAAATAAAATTTTAAAAGTTGTTACTGGGTACAAGGGAGACAAGCAGAAAAAAACAAATTGAAAGAGTAAAATAACACATGTTAATCTGAATACACAGTTGGATATATTCCACCTGCCAGACAGTCACACCCTGGGCTAAGTGCAATCCTTTTAAGTGCTGGAGTGGCACCCTTTGGCATCCGGAGCTCTCTGATGGAAATCCGGAGAGTGTGGGTCATGAAAATGTACTTCTGGGACTCAAGAATGGCTGTGCTGCATCTGAGCAGCTATTTCCCAAGGGCAAACACTTCTGTACACTATTAGTTCTCTCAAGCCTATATATCAATTTCTTATTTCTTCTAATGAATAGAAAACTACAACAGTGTTTTACCAGTACGGTAATAGAGATATTTTTAAAGTTGGAAAAAGCCCTCAACATTTAACGTTTGATTTATTTCTTGAATTTAGACAGAAGGGAAGAACAACAAACATAATATTAAGTGATTTAGATGCTCTTTCTTATGTCAGCATAATTATTGAACCTCCATTACTCTAATTTTCAAAAGGTTCAAATATGTTCTAATTTCTTCTGTTTCATTCCCCATAGACCCTCTGGCAGACTCCTAAATCTATTCCTCGAAGGCTCCGGATCTGATATAAACCTCCCTACCAGTTTTAGCACCTGTTATTTTTCCCCAGCAAGTCTTTTGCATTTCCAATACATTAGGTTTCTTGCTTTCTCTCTCCTGGATGTTGTTAGTTTGATGAAAACAGGCCATACTACAGCATAAAATAGGTGGATTTTTTTTTAAAGAAAATCATTAATGACTGGGGTCCAAATCTTATCTTCATTTTGGCTGTTTAATGCACAGAACTACTTCTGAGAAGAAACTCCACATGTGAAGTTTTGCTTCCTGCTAAACTGTCCACCTGTCTGTGGAAGAATGGAGAACAGATGTAGGAGAGGAGCCTTTCACTACCCCCACCAGCACTTACATCTTAACATCTTTTTCACAGGGCAGCTTAAAAACCCCCAAACCTAAAACCTGCATGATTTTCTATATGTATCTTTCTATATTGCACTTTTTATTATAGGAGACCTTTTATCACAAGATCCCTGATTGGCATTATTAGGGCTCATGCTCTCAGGAATGACTTTCAGTCATTATTAAACTAATAATTAGTACTTAGGCAGGGTCAGGGCTTGCACTATAAAACCAAATATAGTTGGAAAGTTTTTGTGATGGCATGAGGTGGGCAGGAAAAGTCCAGCTGTCAGAATCAAAACCATACTCTGCAGCATCAAACTTCAAAGGGTACAATAAAATATTTTCAGGTTCAACTTCACCACCTGACTAAAAGTACCCTGTTCTAAATAAAGCCACTGAATTGAAAGACTTAGGTAATAAAGTATTGAACCAAAATATTTAAGCAAGTGAAGAACAGGAATCTGTGAAGCTTGATTTTTCATTATATATACTATGTAGTGAAAAATATTACTAACTACAAACAACTTCAGTAAATCTTATGTGCTCAAAGAAACTAGGTCTCCTGGACTGTCCAATTTTTTAATTTTATTTTTAAATACCAAAGTCTAATTTCTTCAGCACGTTTATACTACTGCAAGTTAATGAAGAGGCCTAAGACATTGCAGAAATATATTTTGGCAGTGTGTTGTCTCAACCCATCTTTCAAGAAGAGCTGTCTTCTACAGTCTCGCTTCTTGGAATCCACCTTAAGTGTGCTAAAGTAGCACATAAAAAACATCCATAGGTTCACTGTAAAGCACACTGACCTAATACAGAAGTTACAAGTGTATCAACACTGAATTTAAGCTTAGGCAAGGTTATCTATCTGAAATTTAGTGGAAAATATCAAAAGTTTGTAATTACAATGTGTTATATTTAGTTTCCATTTCTACAGAAATCTTTTCTGTAAGCATGTTGAGTCTTGACTCTCTTTTGAACTGCTTCTAATCTACACCTTCTGAGAAATAGCTTCAAGTTTGAGATACCAATCAGGTTGATTAGCTTTTAAAGTACATATATTTTATGTGCTCCATCAAGAAAAAATAATTTAGAGTATTAACAGCATTTCCAATTTATGAACGTTTATGACTTCCCTTCAAAGTTTTCCAAAATTCCCTTACTGATTACCATCCTCACAAACACTAACGCTAATGATCTCAGCTACTGGAATATTAAATAGATACCAGAATAGAGAGAGAAATTCTGGTTTATACAATATTTCACATGCGGAATGTTGGGAGTTTCTCCTCACTGAGAAAATGGAGTGAAACTTTTCTTAAATACTGAAACTCTGATAATTCAGTTATACACAAATATATACAACTTTTATCACATTTTCTAAATCTAAATAGACATTATTTTAAAGGTTGTTGGCAACATAAAATAGAGTGGAGCTCAGAAAGGGCAAAAATTTATAAGAGAAATTGGATGTACAGTACAGAGCTAACCACTGATCCTAATTGACCCATACAACATATAGCTACTTTACTAATTAGTTGAAAAATTCAGAACTAGAAACAGAAAATAGGAAGAGACTCAGACAAAGGGTCTAAGACGTTCTTTTTTTTTTTTTTTCTAATTGCAGGGTCTAACAATCATAAAGAACAATTCCAGCCTAATTTCAGGACTGTTATTCTGAGTTCTCTATCTAAAAGTCTTCCTATAGCTGTCAGCCCCACCCCACCCGCCCCATCTTTGTCTGCACTACTACACATTCCTAAGAAAGCATCAACCTACTGCCTCATTTTCCCTCCTACAGTCACCAGCTCCACTATTCTCCAGATGTAAAAAACCACTCACAGCTCAGTCTGAGAAGTTTATACAGTCAGGTCATTGTGGGTGTAAGAACCTATGTTTGTAGGGCAAGTGGGACAAATTAGTAATTGTTTTCTGTGTTCAATCTTCTCCCTAAAATACTGGGTGGCAGTCAAGACTTTTCAACACCATTTATATTTTACACAGCAAACAATTAAGAACAAAATTTTGACATATATATAATTTCACCCAGCACTCCCAGAAGTTTTTAGTCCTTCTTCTTGGCAACACAGAGCTCCCACAAAAGAGAAGCTATAATAGAGGTCAAGCGGGATTTTAAGAAATCAGGACTTCCCTAAAAACAATCACACTAATTCTAGGAAACCTGAAATGTGAGAGAAATTATATTTCACTGACATACGTGATGACATTTTATATACCATAGTTCTTGTACTTTGCTTACTAACTTCATAAAACTAGAAAGAAGTGCAGCCCCTCTCCCAAAGATACAGCAACTGCTGAAAACAGTGCAGAGTCCCAGAACAGAGGAAATTAAGATGAAGACAAACACAATACTGAATAGAAGTTACAGTGGGAAGATTTAAACTATATGTAATCAGTTGACTTCTGGTGAAACCACCATGGGATTTACAAACACAATCAGTATTTAGATTTCATGGATCGGAACCTCAGCTAGTAAAACTGATGCAGCTTAACTGAAAGCTCTGACTTCACTAGAGCTATTCCAAATTGTATTCTCTGAGGATCCGGTGCTAACTACATAGTGTAGCAATGAACTTTCCCAGAAGTGTTATATGTGGCACATCTATACATTTTGCCATTGTATTATTAAAGTTATGTTATTTTTCCTTCATGTTCTAAACTTTAAGGATTCATTGCTCTTGTCAGGACTCTAACGTTGAGGGCTTTTTCACTATGAAAAAAGTGTCACTTTTCCACTGACAGCTGGCTGCTTGAACAGTTTCTGTAATATTCAAGTACGGACAAAGTTTCAGAGTTACCCTCTAAAATAATTTTATGAAGTCCTCTTAAATTCCCTTCTCCTTCTGGTGCCTAAATATCAAAGAATAGAAACTTTTTGATATTTGTATAATGATAGCAAGGTTGATTTTGCTATTATTGTTCTTTATATTCTTATTGCTGTAAGATCAATGTACATTATCATAATCATAGCATTTAAATCACAACACAAAGACAACTAACCAACTTCACAGCCATCCCTATAACATTTATCAAATGAATTAAGAATAAAACTATAAATAGAAATTAATTTATGTGGTGCCAAGCTTCAACAACACTAAGAGTTACTCCTTTGACCTGGTGCACATCAGAAAAATATATTTTACTTTTAGACTAACTTCATCCATGCCAGGTTCTTTTTTTCTGCAGAATGGCTTGTTCATCCTAACTACCAATAATGATGCCAAGAGAAAGAAGACAACACAGATATCCTGCTTTTACTTAGATATTTGCTTTCACTATCAAAAGGTAATGGATCTCCCATCTCCATCATCCCTGACCATTTCATTAAACGCTCCTTTCTGAAATTTTAAGGCAGGCCTTGGAAGCGTACGGAGTAAAACCCTGCATCAGAAGAAATCAAATAGCTACTTCTGCAAATACTCCCTCACAGAAAACACTAAAGTTCATCTTGATTGCCCAGGCCCCTGCCTGGACTCCGCAGCCTCTGCAGAAGGCCCAGCACCGCCCCTGTCTCGCCTGCCCTGGAGAGTCTCAAACCGCACCAGGCCTCTGTTTGTAACCGAGGCCTTCATGTGGCTGCCAGGTCGGTCCCTCTGCACACAGGACATTTCAGGGTGATTTAGACAATGCCAAGATGTCTCTAACATAATTTAGACCGCCAAAGGCAGCAGGAGAAAGAAAAGTTAAGAAATCTTATTAAATTTTACCCTGCTACCAGACAAACAACTTCTTCAACAGGAATAATTCAATACTAAGGAGCACTTTTGTGATTGTGAAAAGAACACTTTCCAAAAAAGAAAAAAAAAAGAGAAAGAAGAAAGAAATCCTTGTTTTTTCTGGACACTAATGAAAATGTGTGTTCCCAGCACCAGTGATATGCCTGTATTATTCCATTTACTTAGAGAGAAAAGAAAAACAAAGAACAAAACAATAACAACAAACCTAAAGAAAAAAAAGGTCAACAGAAGATACTTTCTCATAACTTGTATTCTTTACCAGGCTTTCCCCAGCAGATGGACAGGCATCTTTTTTAGTCATTCTATTGAATTAACTAAACCCATTCAAATACTACAAGAGAGAGACTCCTTGAGCACTGCCTAAAATTAATGCTGTCAGGCCTGTTAGGGAATGACAAGGTGTGCATATTGCATACAGTGTAGATACAATCTTATCTATGAACTGTTCCCCTCTTCCTATCAGCCCTCCAAGACTGTACAAAGGAAATTTCTAGTACATTTGTGCTATACTTTGCAACTTGGTATAGTTATTGTGAAAAAAATCTGTTGATTTCTCATATCTTTCCAAAACATGGACGTTTTACATCATAACCAGTGGAAAAATCTGTAGCCTTTTCACCTACATTTTAAATCCTGATTTATTTACTTTTAAAATTAGAGCTATACAAATACGGTTGGTTCTAATTCATATTACCTGCTATATCAGTGGAATTTTTATGTGTAAGAAGGATTACACAATATATGATAAATAGTAAAAATGTATTTATTATTAATACAATACACATAGCATAACTATGCACATTTATCTTCAAGAGAAACAGATTATTTTTAAGTGAATCTTAACATTTTCAAGTGAAATTTAAAATGAATAGGTGAAATTCTGAACACATAAATCAATTGCAGAATTCATACTGATCTCAGTGGCATATCTGCTCTAAGATTATTTGCCTTTTACTGTGATTAACACAGTCTATACACTTAAACTAAATCCTTTAAGAAGTAATCCAGTACTTTACTTCAGAAGTGCTCAGCGTCAGCAACGTAAACTGATGCCAAGACTGCTAAATTAAGGCTATTTTTGAAGTTCTATATCTGAATATTTTTATTACTATAGTTTGGACGTATTTTTAACACTCTTTAGGGCAAATAGTACAGCATTTTGAAGTCAGCCATGAGTAAAGAATCAGTATTTTATACAGTAAAATACATAAAAAATATACATTTATTTTTTGGGGGATTTATTCTTTATGTGCATCATGTCATCTTTAAAACACCATCTCATTGAAACATACTTTATATTTGTTTCTGATTTGGTAATGATTATTATGGTTTACTAGTAAACACCATTTTATCCACAATAAAGTCTCCTAATTTACAGAGGTATAATTACAAACTTCTTTAGCAATTATGAGTAACAACGATTCTTTCCCTTTAAATTATTTTAAGGTTTCAACGACTTTACAAATTACTCAACAAAATGGGTTTTTTTACATTATGACATATATATATTATATATGAAATATATATTATGTATGAAAAACTTTGGTAGGATTATTTAAGAATTCATTTACGAAACACAAAATGAAGTTTGGAGGCTGCTACACACTTGCAAATTACATGGCTAATCCATACAGACTATATATAATTCATTTCATATTTTACTAATAGCGTTTCCTTCCTTCATCTTCTCTCTGACTCTTTCACAATGCTCTTAATTCCTTCTCGCTCTTAGAGCACTCAAAGTGGAAGCACTCAGGTTGACAATATTTATAGCATGTCCTAATCTGCCTCTTTGTGGTCTATCAAGTCAATGATCTGAAAATGAAAAGTGTATAATTAGACACTGACATGTCCAAAGGAACTGTTATGGTCTATCATGTCACAGGCACTGACCCAATAGAGTGTAACAGTTTTGGTCTGTTGGATTAGTAATCAATGTTTTAGTAACTCCCTAACTCCGTATTTATCCAGTCTGCTGACTAAAATACACTTAAAAATTTTAAAGTCACACTTTGTTTCAAAATGCTCTAAGAGTGAAAAAGCCTGTATGAACTGTTAAAGAGATAATTCCTACTTTAGAATGTTAACCAACCATTTTTCCCTCTTTTTAGAGGAAAAGTATGCATGAAAGTGCTTCAAAGGAATATATGTATACTCATATTTATTTGCTATGAACTTTTATTTTAAAGTAAGAAACTCCCGATTTAAAACTCATGTTATATTATCTGATGTAGGGTAGATGTATTAAACCCAAAGAAAGCAAGGATATTGAAAATGATATGTAAATGTCAGAATATGTGCATTGATTTTTTTTTTTTAATGATAAGCATTTAACTTCTCCCGCTATGTTCAAGAAGAAACTGGCAGCAAAAGTACTTGGCATCTTTAAGCACAGAATATTTAAGAAAGCCAGATATGGAAATCTAGGCTTTTGTGTTTCTCTACCTTCTCTTTCGATTTTGTCTTCACGATTCCCAGCATGGATGCCAAACCAGAATTTACAGTAATAGCCACGCCTGGCCTTGTCTAAGGGGATCCTTAAAATAAGCCTTGATATTACAATGAAGGAGAACGGAAATTACAGGAAAGACAAGTAGAAGCAAGGTATGGAGACTACAAGCTCTGACATGATAGTAGCTTTATAATCTGTATTTACCACCATTCTGAGCCAGGAAACCTAAGCTTTTCCCTCCTGTATTGGACTAGTTTTAATATTTACATGGACATTACAAGAATACTGATATTACACACAGGTGAACCAAATCTTTCAAAGTATCAGAAAACATGTAAGTTCTCCCTAACATTAGAGAAATGCATTAAAAGATCAAAGTATATAAAGTAGCTTTCTAGACTTGGTAGGAGATCATGTTTTTATAAAATGTAATTGTTTGCCCTGTTTTCCTATATTAACATGACTCCCTGTGTCCCTTCCAAAAAGTGGTATAGCTATAATATTTTAGAATGAACCATGTTTCAATCATTAGAAACTGCTCTATGCAATACATTTATATTGCAGGAAACTCCTTTCAAATCGATCTATATGAATCTCTCTGTTCATAATATTTTAAACTCTTGGATTATTTTTTTTAAAGGGAATGTAGTACATTCACTTTATTTGTAATCACACACTTTTACTTTCTAATTCCTTCACTAAAGGTACTGGTGTTGGTTGTAACATGAGTCATATACTCCAGTCATTCCCAAAACTGTGATCTGAGTGATGAATATGGATTATGAAATGTTAACATGATGACAGCGATTCTCTATCTTCCACAGATCAGATACAGACATAAAGACACACAAGCCTATTGGTAGATGCCCAAATCCATTACATCTCTTTAAACAGTGAAGTGAATTATTTGATTCTTATTTGCAATATGAGAGAATAAACAAGCTGTAGCTACTACACAGGATAATCAGAAAAAACTAGACCGATCAAACATCACCACACCAAACCTAAGCGTTTGAAGAACTAAATTGTTAAATATATGCCATATTATTGCTACATATATTGTTACAAAAGCTTTGCACCTGATCAAGATGCTAACTGATTCTTATAGTTCTTAACATTTCAGTAGCTCAGGACATGGGCTACATGATTTTTGCTTATGTTTCATCTTGTGTCCCCAACATCTCTATTTCTCAAGATCCAACTTCTCTAGCAAAATTCAAAACAGTTTGAAAGTTCCAGCTGGGAGTAGAAGAGTAAAGTTATCACTATATTCTAGCCTTTTTTCCTCTTCCAACCTGATTACATCTCTTTTCCTAAATCTTAAGAAGTATGATCACAAAACAAATGAAGTGCTACATTTTAAAACATTTATCCTTCTATGAAATTGTTTAATGAAAAACTATATTCTGACTGAAGATGTCATTATATTTTAAATACTCTAAAAACCTTAAATTTTAGTATATATCACTAGTAAGATCCTCAATAAGAGAAAATAATTTAAAACTACAGTGGTTTTCATTGCTTACTCATAAAATAGAAGACCTTAAATTCTACAATATACAAAAAAATAACCTCCATCTAGAGCTCACATTTTATATTTTGCATATTTTTGTATTTCATTCTAATTTTTTAATCTTTAATGAACATTTTTACAATTAAATCAAATCTGTACCTATTCTATTTTAGGATAATCTGAAAAAAAATCCAGTGTTACTCAACTACTCGCCCAAAGAGAATTGGAAAATATATTAGATTTTATCTCTGTAGACACTACTACTTTGGCAAAAACGAATTCTCCACATAGGCACGTTAAAAATATAAACTATTAGAATATGAGGATTTTACTGGGAGTAAGGTTTCAGATCTGGAATACGCACAACTTCCACACGACAAAATCTTCTGTCTCAAATCTTATACAAAATCTTATGTATGAGCACAGAACAGGTAACACAAACTGATAGTGAAAAGAAAATAATATATTTTTTACTACAAAATATTACGTGCAAAATATTTTGGAATTTGTCTTATTTCTTTTCAAAAAGGTTCACAGGAAAAGAAAATAATTCAGCTTCCAGTGCCGAGGGATCTAATCCAGAGAGCAAAGAAGTCAATAGGAGCCTTCCCATTGTTCGTAGTGAGATTTAAATTTGATACTGTATTAGCAAAACAAAATTAAGCTTAGAGTAAAATACCTCTGTACATTTGTATGAAGATGTGTGTGTGTAGATGTGTGTGTGTGTGTTTGTGGGTGGGTGATGAATGGGGAATGTGTGTTTATATATGAATACACAACCATACATATACAAACACACACCATTATCGTTATTAGGTATAACAGGATTAGCAAGCAGTACAAGTGAAATGAGTCTGTCCGTCAGACAAGGAGAGTTTACTATGATTGGGATTTTGTTTTATTAGACTACTACACACACTTTCATGAATATTGCTTTATATTGCTTAAAAAATTAATACGCAAGAAAGGAACATTTTTCTTACTCCGATCAAAGATGCAATAATCAAATCATAAAACACAAAACCAATAGCCAATCAATGGGAATAAGTCTGCCCATCGGCTTAATTCAAGCAAGCCATTCACTGAGCTATGTGATGGATCTGTCAAATCCAATACAGCAGTACAGACATTCTAGCAACATCAAGTGAACATGCAATGACAAAATGACAATACGCCCCACTGCCATGCTTTGACTTGTTCTACATCGTAAATATAAAACTTGATAACTTTGCTCGTTTCTCCTATTTCAGACTCAGAATTCTAACTATATTTTTATTTGTATTTTTAAAATTATTACATCAAGGCTGAATAAAATCTGTATGAACATCTTATTGTCATCTGATTTACTGTCTTTTGCACATCCTTACACTTTTTTTTTCCAGTCAGTCTCAGCTTAAAGATTTTTGCAGGCAAAGCTCCAGTAAGGTGAAGAACATATACAGACCAGTAGGTCCCCTTTTACCAGTTATAAGAATTGGAAAATTTATGAGAAATATTTTAAATATTGGAAAGTTAATAAATTTTTTTGATCTACTTCTTCAAAGAGCTTCAAATCTTTAAGTGTAATTTGGTATGATGATAGATCACACAGTATTAAAAACAATTTCATTTCTTTTGAAGTTGTACTCAGTGATTATATTGCTTCGCAAATAAAACAAAATGTACCTTTTTTATTTGTTTTGTTGATTTTGGTTTACAATTCTAAGAAATGACTAGAGAAATCTTCAGGTTCTACCTCCACTGTGAAACTGGTATTAGGAGCACATGATTTGTCTTAACAAATACTTGGGGGGGGGTGTCTTGATTTGTTTCATGAGATTCCCTTGCCACCTGATTCTTCCCTATATATCTATTCTTTCTTATTTCCAGCAATATTTCCAGCTGTGTCAAACAAGGATACCATTGCATTTCTTCACAATAGAGCTCTCTAACAGTGATCATGATCCATTGACTTGGTGTATTGATCTGGAGTCCCAAATCTTTGTTAACCTTTGTTTTTAATTTACCAAAACATGTCTCCAATCTAAAGATTTCCTTTTTCCATCTCCTGACTTAAGAAGCATGTCAAAGATGGGACATTGCCATTCATTATATATATGAGCTGTGACCAAAAAAGAAAGCTTTTTTATTTTTAAAATTAATACGAAGTAGTATTTCCATGATATGTCCATACTCACTGGTCCTCACCTCATTTTTCTGGGCATTGTTTACACACGAACAGTAAAAGTATTTCATGTGCAATTTGATTAAATAGGGACTCAAATCAGCTCTGAATAAGAACAGTATATAAGGAGATATGGGATCTTCAGTATTGTCAGAGGATAGCTGATGATTAGAACATTGGGAAGAAAAGATGCAAGCAGTTGTACTGAACTATGTTTCAGCACTTTCAACATTAATAATTCACAAAAGTTGCTAAATTGATTTAAAAATGAATGAAAAGTTAATGAAATTAAGCAAACTGTAGTTGTGAGTAATCAGAGGTATCCATGTTTGCACATAGTTTCCCGTATGCAAAGAAAAGTTTGAACAGATTGTTATTTGTTGTGTTCTCTAGGCTGGTTTTAGAATTCTCCCATAAAGAAATTCAGTTACAATATTTGTAATTAAGACCTGAAACCATATTAATTTGGACTGAAGATGAGGGTTAACCACATTTAAAGAGAAGTTGAATTAAAAAAAATCCAAGAGAGATAAAATTCATTTAAGATATTTGAAATTATGCAAACAAAAATAGCTTATTACAATTCTAATTATACACAAAGTGTATCTGAAAATTAGACATTTTTTCAAAAAAATAATTAAGGCTTGTAACAACTGCATTACTACTGATGCCATCTCAACCTTTCTTTACAGCATTTAAGAGTGCTATTGTCTTAGACAGATCCTCTGTTTTTTTTGTCGGCATAGCTCTTGGTGGTGTTGACTCTCTACCCATAGCAGACGTGACAAATTGATGTTTTATCTTACAGCATTTGATTTGTTTTATGAGAAGGTACATTATTTCATAATTAAAGCATTTAATACTCATCTTGATACTGTTCATTTTCTCTACGTAACATATAGGTTTACAGAAATTCATTTATTCATAGGAATAAACACCCTACATCTGAATGGTACCTGGCAAAAAACTACTAACCACAGGAGGTTATTTATAATTTTGTCCTTCCACTTTAGTAAGTTTTTAGAGGCAGGAATTGTTTGCATTATAAGCTCTCAGGAACATACTAGAGCTGTGATGTGCTAACACACCTTTGTGGAAATGAAATGAAACTACTGAGTAGCACTTCACCTTTGTAGGTTACCCTAAGTAGAAATAGTACATCCCGAACAAAGTGCACATAGCACAGACCTAGTTGATATTACTGATCCCAAATTATTAGAAAGTAACTTGCTTACCTGTCTGACACAGCATGCCTCAGCCACACATGCAAATTAATTTATTCACATAACTTTGAAAAATATATCTTCATTACCCAGAATAAGCATTTGAAAGGCAAATATGCATGCATAGCATTGTAACATTCATACCATGGTACTTTACTCTAAAAATACAGAATCCATGAACAGCATTTCAATCTAAGAAATAATTGACTGAAATTTCT
The DNA here is from genome assembly GCA_033558185.1 of Dromococcyx pavoninus. NCBI lineage: Eukaryota > Metazoa > Chordata > Aves > Cuculiformes > Neomorphidae > Dromococcyx > Dromococcyx pavoninus. Next base: position 1,054,080 of record JAUMJL010000187.1, read on the forward strand.
TAATCTGTTGATTTCTTTAAGAAAAGGAAACACTTAAAACAATCTCTAATTTAGCATCTAAAGAATTTTTTTAAGACTTAAGAAACTATCTTCATGATTCCCAGGGAAACATTTCTTATATCAGGAACTGAGAAGTGTGACCTTACTTCTCACTGCTCTTGTGAAGCAAAATATATGCATGTATCTGTCTTCCACGATATGCATCCTCCCTTTATAACTGTACACTCTTCAAGTACTTGAAAAGTATTAAAGCTAACATAGTTTTAGTTAAGGGTACAGTTCATGAAGAAAATACAGGATATTCTTTCTTTTCATTACAAAATTACATCCACACACTACAAAGATTTATTTAATGCAATTTGACAAATTCCTACTGAAGTCAATAGCAATTTAGACATTGACTTCAAAGAGGTCCCAAGACAAGTTAATTTATGTGACATCGCTTTTATTTTACAAAAGTTGTCTTATAGTTTGCAGATAAAAAATACAGAGGGAAATAAGAATAACTGATTTTTTTTTCAGTATTTCAAAAAGTCAAATGCCTGGAAAAAAAAGCAAATGGAAAAAACGTTGTTTTGCCTTGGATGGTTCAAGCTTAGACACAGTTCATTCTCTATTTTCACGAACTAAAACATTGTCAATGAGAACTGAGGGCACTCAATAGGTTCAGGTTCTAAATCAACTGAAATAATACTCCTAAGACGAATAATGATCTTTAGTAGCAGACCATCATGAAGCTGTACATATATTTATCTACATTGTACAAGGGTCACAGACATTAACTAGATGATCTACAGCTTGAGAATATGCACATCTCATGCCTGACTCTCAATTAAGGCCTAAAATCACTCAATTTATGGCTATTCATGGATTATAATAAAACAGCCTGCTTTAGATATCACAATTATCTGCAGAGCAACAAGACAGTTATGAGACTTCAACAAGGCAAATTTATAGAATCATTGTCAACTTCCACTGGTCAAATATGTATCAGCAATAAATGAGGTCTTACCTGTCACTGTAGGCAGCTGCAGTGGCAGTGGCAGGCTGGGCATACCGGTAGGCAGCATAACCACCCTGAAACACAAACTCACGCTCTAACTGGGTTGCTACAGCACCTTAAATAACATTCTGCAAAGCTTAGCAACAACTAAGAGCGCCGTAAATTCAGTTAAGGTGTTAAATACATAGGAATTGTGAATTGTTAGGCAAAATGTATCACGTTAAGATTTGTCCCATAGATATGGAGAAAGCAATGAACTCTATTCATCAACGTAAGTTTTTTTACAAGGTAACACAGTGTTCTTCCACAAGTTTTCAAGTAGCAGTTGTTCTTATGAATGACACGTATGTGTATTAATAAAGCAATGCTGAACTTTAAAGAAAAACTCAGCTAAGAATTCTTTTTTGTACAAAATACAGTTTATGTTGTCTGGTTGATTAAACCTACGAATCTGTGCACTCAATTAACACTTAATGTTACATAGGTTCCCAATTTATACATAAAATTATAATGAAGAAGCAAAATTCTCTTCTTCCATGAATTAACATTCAGTTGTATGTAACAGTAATTGCAGCTGTTCAATTAAGCAAACAGGACAAACAAACACACGTTTGAAAGGAATTGTGTGCAGTGATGCATTGATTATCAAACTGTGAAAACAGCAGAGCTTCCTGTTCAGTGGACCACGGTGTTATATCAACCATTTCAAAATGATCTCAGCATGCCAATTAAGAAACAGAGGCCAGTCTCCACAGATAACACAAACACGATTTATGTCCCAATTAGAATTCAACCACCCCATAATCCTACGGGACAGGGGACTTCTGTATTTCTTTTCCCACCTTAAAAAAAGAATCGAATAAGAAAGTACTAGATCAGTCAGCTTTGAATAAAATACATTCTTTTGCTAAAGTGTTTGCTTTAATGGACTGATTTATTTTATTATCTTTATTTTTGGAAGGCTGCAGTCACACAAGATATTATACTGAAGCATGAAGAATTGCCTACGATGTGTCAACCTTTACTGTAACAGTAGTACATTTTTCCTGCAGGAACTTTTGTGGGCATTTTGATTTTACAAATAAAAATCCACTCTCTTCAGAAAAGTAATTTCAACTACTTTTACAAGCTATTTTCTCTTCTACTACTTGGCTTGGTAGAATCACTTTCATCCCCAAAAGGTGTAAAACTTTGTTGGTTTGAAGATTTGAAGCAGTTTGATTTGGGAAATCAATCATCCAGCTGATAATGCCACATCACCCTAAGAATAAACACATGTTTTACATATACTGACAGCTCATTAGACACTCCAGGCTTTGAATTGTCAGCATACTTGAGGAACACTCTTCCTGACTCTTTCAAGTGCTCACACAGGGAATGCTACATTTACCTCCCCACTCCTGGTCAGCTCCCTGCCAGCAGCAATTGTGTCACACAACTGCTGGACTAAAGCAGATGCTTTCATAACACCCTACGTGCTTACTCTTTGCAACAAGCTGCTTCTCTGTGCAGGCACAGAAGCACTGAGACGAAATACTTTCTCATTTCAGATTATTTGATTTCTATAAACCAATAGAAGACTATTACTGTCAAAAATGTATAATAGGCACATATTGCTTGCAGGTATGTGCATACAGGCAATCAGATGTCAAACAGTGTCACCAAGTGCAAACCGAGCCAGCTAACAGTGAGGCCGAGAGATGACAATCCAAGCTGCACACTTGGGCTGGCTTCTGCTACAAGGATAAATGTGAGAGATTAAACAAATTTATCAGATCTCTCCTTCTGTTTTCTGAGTGCTAAATACAGAAAACTTTTTTCCCTTTTTTTTCTTCCTTTTCTTCCCCTGAGGGATGATATGAGGGAGTATGAATGGTAAAAGTATAAAGAAGATATTAAACTTGCATTCATGATCGAGTCGTGAAAATGGGTGGCAGACTGTCATTCATTCTGCAGTATGACATGATTCTGTTCGTCAGATGTAGGACTCCTTCACCTGCTGTGTAGTCTACTTCTAAGCCCCCTTATTTAGATGTGAGAGCCACTTCATTTTGATCCAACTATGGACATAATAACTTCCACCACAGAACTGACACTGGGCCACCATGAGAACATCATATCGATGCTCCTACTCAGACAAAAATCAGACAGGCTATTCACATACTGGCTGGTCTTAAATCTGCAGATGGTGGGCTCTGGGAGGATTGTTTTTCTTTTCCTTTCTGAACTATTGCTAAAAACTGATCGGCCTGTGAAGAAGGACCCTTTCTTGCTCCCTAAATATGAGTTACATTCCTTTTACGCTTACATTTTGATTTGCTTTCATCAAAGAATTGCTGCTGAGCAATGAAGCTCAACTCTGAACTTTATTACGATGCTTTAGATTCAACCATCAGTGAAAGTCCTGGAAAGACTGAGTCTAAAGCAATAAAAATAAAAATGGATCAAAGAATTTGCCTCAGTTCTCTGGCGAATGGAAATGCAGGTTGCATTTGGTTATCAGGAAAATCGTAATTCCTTACCAGCTCATGTTACATTTTCACATTTTTAACATAACCGATAATATAATGACATATAAAAACATTCTTAAACAAATTGTTTTATGGGGTTTGTTTTCTGCAGTTCTGGTGTGGTACTAAGTTTTCTTATTGTTTTACTTCAGATGATTTATCATTGCAGCAACAAAATCCTTGAGGATACACTTCACGTTGGGAATCAAGATAGGAACCTGAGCTCTAATCTTCTGTCCCAAGTTGCACCTTAGGATTCTTCTCTAATTTTGAATCTGGCTGAAATCTTAAATAAAGGATACACCAGTAATATTTACTACATGTATATCTCTTCACTGATATATCAACTATTTAACTTCATGCCTTACATCATACTGCAAAATAAAATATTTAGAAAAAAATGTAATAATTGCATAATAATAAATAATGTTTTGCATTTCCTATGTTTTAGAAATGTTTCAGGAATGCTTTCTTCCCCCACTCACTCTCTATATTCATACAGAAAGTATGTGATTGATAGGTGTTATTATTTTGAAAATTCAGCTGACAATAAATTTGTCTAAAATAATGAAAAAAAGGTCTACTGCCTTATCCGTGCTCCCATATTTGCTACTTCCAAAACAACAATAACACAATGTTGCATCAGTTTAAGTTGCCTTAAAAAACTAAGCATAGAGTCAATACATTTGCAGACCAAATATACAGATATATCTCACTGGCAGAAAACACTGAACAGGACACTTGCAACACTAACTGCTGCATTTCATGGGATACGAAGAATATCTGTGATTTTGGGATAGAAGCTAGAAAAAAAGGCAACTGGTGGACTTTTCTTACAAACTATTCACACAGAATCAATTTTCTCACATAATTATTTGTGTATTAGTATGATCTTACAAAAGTTTACATTCAGCATAATGAGTTTGTTCCATCAGTCAGTATGCCATACCTGTGGTAACTTATTGCCATACACAGGCTCTTGCAATACTGCTCTATAAAGAAACAGAAATGTAATGATTTGAATGAGTAAGGAAAGAAGGATGGAAAGAAAGATGTAAGGAAGGAATTTAGACAAATTCCCCAGAGCCACTCATTACAATTTTCCTTTCAATATTTTATACATCTCTGTGGTTCAGGCAAATTGAAAAAGAGCAGTGGCATTCATCAAAGGTCGGTAGCCGATTTTTACAGAGAAATCTTACTCAATTTTAGAAAGAAATCACAGAATTTTTAGATAAGACATGATAAAATGAAAATGAACAGAAAAAACAAATGCATCTGAATTTTTAAATAAAGTCTGCATATCTGTACTGAGGATAATTTCCACAAAAAAAACAAGTTATACAGACACACATCTCTAGATTACAAAACCATATATACGTGTGCACCTCCTCCTAAAACATCTAAATTACTTTTTTAATCTTGATCTCAGATGTACTGATAGTGTTCATTGTAGATACAGACAAACTACGTGATTGTAAATGATGAGTATTTTTTCATTAGTTTTTCCTGTTACTATTGTATTTAATATTCTATATGAATGCTGAAGATCATTTTTCCTCAGTTGTTACATCCTATACTTCCTTTTGGAACTCTTGGTAATATATCCAATAGACACCACCTGCATTCATTCCAAGCAAATTCAGTCACTGGGACTGTTGTATTATTTTCTTTTAATACAATGTTTATGCTACATATAAAGATCAGAGAGATGAAAAGACATTTCAACTCTAGACCTCAAAACTTTTAAGAAAGTGTTGTGGAGTTTTCCCGTACACAGAACAGTAGGAGGAACAACCCACTGCTCCCCGGGGACTCTTTTGCCCTTGGAAAAGTATTTTCTCCACTTCTGCTTCTATGAGTCACAGGAAATGGCAATCTCTGCATTTACAAAACACAAAAAAATCTCTGGTACTTAAAGGGAAGCCTTCAGCACTAACTGCACATCCTCGCTTTTCATATAGAACAGTGCCTTTCCGAGTGGCACCGATGGACTTCTACCTAGTACCAAGGGAATGCTGCTTAGAGAATTTTCCTTGGGAAATAAACATGTGCTCCATCCTCAATATCATCCTTCCTTTGAGCTAAAGATGATGGCAGTAGCTACTGTTAATCTCATTCCATATCCATGATCACAAAAGCATGTCTTATTCTCGATCGGCGTGCTCAGGAAACAAAGTTTTAACCTATGCACTGAGACGTTGTCATGGACTCTCACACTTGCAGCATCACAGGTCCAGAACCCCGGGAGCACGTTAGAAAATCTTGCTGTGAACGACAAAGTCTGACTGAAGTATGTGGCTAAACTATTGCCAAGGGTCCTGTGAAGCTGGTGATGACAAGAATTTGGAAGTTTCTCGTGTTTCTTAGCCTTCACACATTTTTGGTGTGGACTGAAGACTGATATGTTCTGAAAACACTCTATCACAATGGTGAAAAAAAATCAGATTTAAAACAAAGCAGAGCAATACGGTAGAGCTATTTTCTAACTGCACATTTCTGTCTCTGCTACTTCTTTTGCTTCATTTTGTGGAGTTTATTTTCTTATTTTCACAGGTGTCAATCTTTATCTAGCAACTTCTATATTTGCTGGCAGGCAACCTTAACTCTCTTTTAATGACTTTTTCTCTTAGTGAATCAATACTTAATTTTAAAAGGTCTTCCTTACTTCCTAATCATCTCCTTTATTTTTCCTAATCAAAGGCACATTTAAAAAGGAATTCAATAGCTCAGCAATTTTAGAAGCATTATTACATTCCATATAGAACTATATGAAATATAGAATATATTATATTACATAGAATCATGGATGTTGATTTTTCATTTTAGACTGTACTTTCCACTTATTTTTATATTTCTGTTCTCCGCTATTCCTCTGGCTATTTGCCATTCTTGGTTCACCCTGCACTTTTTATCAAACCAGTATCTTTTGTAGTCTTCCATCCTTCCTTTCCACAATATCGAGCCATCAAAGGCTATATTGATGACTCTCTCTGAAAAGATTAGCACGGTCCACATTATCATTGGTACTTACTGTAATCATGCCAGAATGAAACTCACTTTGATATTACTCGTTAATGTACATTTGCAGACCGGAGTTTCGGAACTGTGTTCCTTTTGTTTTGCTTTCTGTGGTATTTTTTAAAGTTCCTTTCTCTCCAATTTACTATTAAAACCTATACTGTTTAAATGTTTTTCTCTTTTTTTATTCACAAAGCATTTGTTCTTTCACAAAGCTTCAGCTCTGCACTTAAAATGAAAAGCTGAGTAGAGGTGTGTCATAATCAATTGGGATTTAATAAATAACTTGGTCCACTGCAAAATAATACACTAAGACCTAATACACTGTGAATTAAGTTTCCTTTTGATTTATGCCAGTTCTCTCTCTATCTCTCTCTCCCTCTCTCCCTTTCCTGCAATGTTTTATATGCAAGAAAGAACAAATGTGATGAAAAATTAATTATAAAATAAGCAGCTTTGTACATTATAAAAAAATAATTTCCACAAGAGTGTTTTCATTCTGTCATCTGCTGTAAAGGTAAAAATTCTGCTGCATTAAGTGAACTAAGAAATACAATCAGAAATACAAGGCTGCTACTGAATGAAAACCAATGCACCAGTATGGTTATTCCATTTCTAATGCACATTACTATCCCAGACAAAAATTGAGGCTATACTAGAAATTACTAATTTCTTCCGTATCTTCCTCATTAAAATCAGTTTCTATGTGGAAACAAAATGTTAAAGCATGGAAGAGGGTGTAAGGCCACCTAAAAATAATACTTTCAATCACCAAAAGAGATAGTCCTGGTATTCAGCAGGAGTGGGTTCCAAAACTATTTGAAGTTACATTAACATTTAGTCCTCACCTACATTACCACATTAAGCATTTCTGAGAAAGATGTGTTTTTGCCTTTCAGATTTTCAGGTTGGTAAACTGAGCAAAATGGATTTCACATTCTTTTGACAGTTTGAAGAAGTATGAAAATTGGAAACCACACTTGAAGGCATTCCACACTGTACCATGTATCCTGTATGGCTCAAAAATTCAGCAGCAATCTGTTTAGATGAGTTTAGAGCGGCATACAACACCTGAGTAACCTTGTGTTGTAAACAATATGTTACTGGTAACACCATTAAGTACATAGGAAGAGAATTTTAACCCATGCTAATTTATTTTAAAGAGATTTTTAATCTACACAAATTAATTTTCAAATAAGTATCAGCCTCTTTCTACCTAAATCAGAAACCCACAATCTACTTCATCCATAAATTCAAATTGTTTTTCTTCTTTATATAAAACTTATTAAAAAAAATCTATTCCCTCGGAAATAGTTCTAAAAGATTGCTGATAATGAATACAAGGGAAGTTTTCTAGCACTATCTATTGAATTTTTTTATATTCATACCAATTTCAACTCATCCATCTCTTTGTATCTCAATAGAGACAGTAAAAAGAAGTACGAGTGGGTTAGAGAAAGTTCTCTTGTGAAATAAAGATGATACCATTAATTTAGGACCAGATTGCTTTATCAACACAATAACAAATGTGAAAGATTACTGGAGTATCAGTAAAACATTTTACATCTACACATAGGGTATTTTAGAAGAGCAAAATTCAGCTCCAGCCCCCTGAAACTTCTTGCATACTAAGACACAAGTATCCTCTTTGTACACATTCAAAATAAAAACTTCAGTATTGGTAAGAAACTTTAAAAAATATTACTTAAAAGGAAATTGGTGACCAATGAGGCGAAGAAGGTAATGATGGATCCAGGGCTATAAATCCTTACTAAACATATAACCACTTCTTACATCATGAACAGTCTCTACCTATTTTATTTAAACTCAAACTGGATTTTAAAAGAGAAGATGGAAGTCTACTTAGATTACAGACAATACACAGACATATCTTAACCTTACTATGTAATTAAGCTCTATTACCACCACGGCATTAATGAGTACCCAGTGTTGGCTGGATTTGGGAGATCTACATCTCTCCATGAAGTATCATTATTAATAATACTCAGTTTGCCTTGATTTTGAAAAATGGGCTTTTGGAGATTTGCAGAAGAATTTTTCTGCTTTGTTTTTATTTTTTTCTTTGAACTTGAAGGGAGATGCCCCTCCACACATATTTTTCACATCTTTTTGCATTCATTCAGCATTTGATTGAAGAGTTAATTCAGCTCCACTGAACAATGATAGATGTAATGAACAGAAAGGTCTTCCAATGTGAGAGATATTCTTCTCAATTCTTTCTGACAGGCAAGGGATGGTAAATAGACAAAACAGAGTCAAGCTAGGCAGCAAACTTGTAAAAAGAATGACTCTGGTAATGTACAAGGACAGCATGCACATCAATGAATACTTACATAAATGTCTGCACCATAAAATCCATCCTGGTATACAACACTGCAAGGATGCACACACAAAGAAAAACATCCATATTAGTGCATTTCCACATGCAAATGCCACCAACCCCTGCACAGCTGAGGTTAGTCTTGTCACAAGAACAGAGGGAGGGGGGAAGGAAGGCACTCTTCACATTGGTTAAGGAGGTTGGTAGTGATCATCAAAAGTGAAACTGTACCAAATACAACATCTTATAAAATATGCCGAATGCTTAGTCAAAGAGAAATAAAGCATGGCAGGATTGGAAAATACTTTTGATAAGTTTTAGGGTTTTTTATTTATTTCCTTTTTTTTTTAAAAAATACTCCCACATATTCACTGTATTTTTCTTGTAAAAATTTTCTGTGAGCCAATTCTACAATCAGTTTTAATACAAAATACTATCTCTTGAATCACTACTTCCTTGTCCTGCAATTATGCTAAACCTCTGAAACAAAGTGGTAGTTGTCACCACTTAGACGGAAAACAAAACAAACCAAAACACATTAGAACAATGTGTGAAATAATTATACTGGTCATTGGGTCAAATGTCAATACTGCAACATACAGAGAGATGAGAGTATTCATAGGTACTGCATTGTTGGCTTGGTACACATTTCCAATACTGAGAACAGGTCTCTTAAGACTATCAAGGCATTATTATAAAAAAAGGTATTAACCTTCTGCACTTTATCACTTTACAACTTTGGTGAACATACCACTGATTCTGAGCTCCCCTGTAGTTTTGGTTTGATATATTATTACTTATCTGAAAAAAAAGTATTATTGTTTTATTGGAACAGTTTATGCAGTAATTGCTGTGTTTCAGCTAAGACAAATCATCACTGTAAATAGTTCGAATTTGAGATTCTTAACCCTTCAGGGCAAGTGACACAGTATGACAAAGATGGCTAAAATGATTACAGTAAATAAAACTGGAACTACACAACAGAGACCTATCAATTACACACATAAAGTAACTCCTGCAATTTTACATTCATTTGGCAGTTCCGCAACTTAAAATGGGTATTTCCAATATCAGAATCAACACAAGCTGTTTTGAGAGCTAAATATGAGAGCACACAATAGGTTTTGAAACAATATTTTAAATTTGGAAATACTATTATCTGGGAATGATAGTTATTACCATGTTGCTGGCCTAAGCTGTTTTGTAATTCCAACAGGAATTTTCATTTAAGAAATATAACTGATCTATTGAGGTCAATGGCCAAAACTCACAGGGCTGAGCTGGTGTGTGTATAAGTCAGAATCACTTGAGAAAATCATAAATATGCATACATGCACATAAACCATATTGATGACAAAATTTTGCTACGGAATAATAATGGGTGAAAACTCGGCTCCACTTAAATTGGAGTGTCTGTCATTTGCTTCAGTAAGGTCAGACCTCTACTCATGTATTTTTCCATTTATTATGTCTGCAAAGCAAAATGTGCCAAACCTTGTCCACCCTGGCAGTGTTTAGAGAGCTTGCTATTTACATTGCAGTGTACCTTCATTTTGGTTTTGATATTCTCATTATTTTAAGTATAACATATTTCTCTTATCCCTATTTACATATAAGAAATAAAACATTGCATATCACTGTGAGGTAGAAGGACAAAGTCGTGAACAACATGGAAGGAGCTTTGTGAGATAATATAGAAGAGATACAAAGTTTACTGAAGATAGAGGCCCCACCACCACAATCTCCCGTTCCTTATATCCCTGTGCTACTTGTGCTTGGAAGAGGTGAAGGAATTAGGAATGAAGGAGTGAATTTGAGCCTGAGAAAAAAGGGATGGGAAAGAGGGGAAGGCTTTTTAGGTTCTGTCTTTGTTTCTACCAATAAATCAAATCAATTTTCAAGTAAGTCTGGTTTGCCCGTGACGGTAATTGGTAAGCAGGCTGTATCCCAACCCAAGAACTTTTCTATTTTACCCCACTATACTCTTAGGGAGGGGAAATGAGAGAGTGGTTGGATGAGGGTCTGGCAGCCAGCCAGGGTCAACCCACCGAAGTACATGAAAACATACTGCTTTCAATTATTATTAATGTAGCTATTCAGAAAATAATGCTTTTGAGAAAATATGTGTCAAAAAGGGGACCTTTTTTCTTCCTCATTTCAGTGATCTGTGGTTATACTGTGAAGATGCCACAGGGTGAATAGGGGCTGACAGATTTTTCTACTCCCAAGTGCAGCTGAGTGTAATCTCGGATAGGTTACTTTGTTCACCTAGGCCTTCCTTTTACATATAATGCTCAGTCATGTACAAACAAAGACTTATTTTGGATTCTGAATATGCAACTGCTTGATAAATATCGAAGGAAGCATCCGACAATAAAATGAGACATGAATGCATGACTCTGTCATTAAACACGGTGACAGAAACAGGCAACTGAATATAACATTCCCAAGCAGGACAAGCACTACAAAAAGATACCAGCTGATTTTATCTTATTTCTTCTATATGGTCATGGAGTATGATAGTGATGTTAAATAAAAAACTTTCCTCTTCTTTTGAGGTCTGAAGAAAAGTGATTATTCACATTTTCAGAGATTTTCAGAGTATATTTTCTCTATTCACTGTCCTTGTCAGTTTTTGACTCCTGTGACTGAATCTTGCCAGTGGAGTCAAATGTATTTTCTAACAGGTCTCTTCAGCACAAGGACAAAGGGTAAAACATCAAGAGCTCTGTTTTACTTTTGTACTTTCCTTTCCTTCAGTATACAATTTTCCAAGGGGTAATTTGCTTTGCTTATAATTTCTTTTCCTCTGAGGCTGTAGGCAGAAAACAGATGATAAGTCTCAAAGCACAGGAGTGTACTGAACGCCTCACACAGGGACCCATCTCACCATAACTCCTTTTACTCTTTATTTAAAAAAAAAAGTGTTGGCAGACAGATAAATCTTGAGTTCCTTGTAAACCAACACAGGGTCTGGAAGTAGCAACATTACAGAAATCTGAATTGCTTCACTCATGATCGGACGATATGTTAATGAGCTACCTGGAGGCACTGGAATAAGAACAACAAATTTGAGGGATTTATTGAGTTGTCTTTTATGATTTTATAGTGCTAAGAAAAAAAAAACAGAGAAGAGATAAATTGTAATTTAATAAGAAAATGTGCACCTAAATAACATTATATGTGGTAATAATTTCCTGAAATTATTTTTCTATAAATATAAATATGAAACTGTTTTCTTACCAACTATTATACATCTGCTTTGCAAGGTTTTAGCTGCTTTACTTTAGTCTCTGTGTCTTATAATCATTTTTTTGTAACTATATTAAGACAAACTTTTCTAGTTTAGATTCCACCTTTACAATATCCTGGGAGGACTACATCTGTCTTCATTATCATTTTTCTATCCTCATCTTTCAAAAGGATTGGGTTGAATAATCTATCAATGACACAGGAAGACAGTTCTCGACTGCATAAACCGTAGTTCAGTAACTTCAGAGCAGCTGAGTGTATATGGCCCTCAGCCATACACACAGTCTGCACAAGTTAACATAAATAACCTAAGGCAGATTAGTGCATGGAGTGACTGATTCATTGTAACAAACAGGCATTACAATCTTCATTTCATTCGTTGCAATAGAAATCATGGTTATAGTTTGCTACTTCCCCTCCATCACAACTAAGAGAAAGCACCTGAGGAACAAAAGTTCTCTGTCTTCTGACTGCTGGTAGGGTTTTCCTTACTGTCCTTAACATATCTTCTACTTATTGGTCTTGGAAATCACCTTTTATATAAAACCTTTTACATGAAGCCTTCATGAAACAAGTAACAGAAGAGATGCAACTACCATCTGATTTAAAATAAACCAAAACCTGAGAATTAAAGTAACACTTTTCAGCTTTCACTGTTGTAAATACAGAACTGAAACTCCTGTATGTTCTCTAATTCCAGGTTCTTTTCTTTCCTGTTTCAACATTTTCTGCCATAAACAAGTTATATTATCTGCTTTGGAAAATAAATTAATTGAGAGCATTGCTGTAAAGAACAAAGCTGGAAGACATAAATCACTATGTGCTGGCAAAACACTTCTTTTCTTCTAACAGTTGCACACATATACAAAGCAGAGAGTCCAAAGTAAGAGGAAGTTTCTGTGAACCCAAAGAAACGTACTGTAAAAAAAATAACCACGGCAGCAGATGTAGCAGCTTACATCAATTATCCTTCTTTCTTAAACTCAGAATGAGGTGTTGGAAAATGAAGCCTCTTTTTCATTTTGAATCAGTTAGAATGCAGCACGTCAAAACAATTATTTCAACAAACGGAAACAGTTTCTGAATAGTCTCTCTCTATTCTCCTCCGCACTCCTCAACGTCCCAAAGTTTTATTTAGGATTGGGGACTTTTCATTATTATTCTTTTGAAAAAGAAAAAAAAATCCTTGTTTTCCCAGGAAAGACGCTATGATATGGACTGAAAGCTAATTCTCTGTTAGCTTCATCAGAAGTGGAAGGAGCGGAGGGGAATTGTGAAGACAGAGCCATCCCACACCAAATTTATGAAGAACTTGAGGAAAATGCTGCTGGAATAGGAGGGCTTCTCATTAGTTTTAGGTCCTGTACTACTAGATACGCAGTGGCCCTGGCTTTTCTTGACAGCAGCATAAAAAGGGAGCATCATACTCACAATGTTTTAGCATTTGGCAAATTATTTTCAAGAATACTGATCTTCTAGTTGCTGCAGAGTTCAAAAGTAACTGAGGGTATCAAATCAGATCACCTGCTTTCACTAGCATGCCAAAGACAAAAAAACCCAGCTTCTTTCTCCATCACTGCCAACTGCATCCAGAATCTGTCATAAGATTACCTTTACTTGGGGCTTCTGCTTTATTCGGACATTTCTGACACCATTAGTAAGCACTTTGTCAATAAAACAGATAATGCTAGAAAGACACAGGTCAAGTCAACATGACATTTTTTTTTACATTGATGTATTTTTTTTAAATAATTTCTTACAAAACACTATGTAGTACCAAGAGAGAAGCCTGCAAGAAAGGTTAAAGAAGCAGTAAGCTCAAATCCTCTCACATGGAAGCTGTCCTAAGAAAATCTTATGAAAGGATTTTAATCAGCATAAAAGAATAACTGCTTTGTTCCTCGACCAATTTACCAATCTTGCTGTGAAGTTCCTGGGGAGCCTCATGAGATAAGCAGGCAATAGGTCATAGCTCCACAGCTGCATCCTCCCATGCTGACAGGCTCTGATCAATGTGCACCTCTCATGCCATTCACAACACAGCATCTCTTGCTTCTCTTCCTCCTGAGGCACAGTCTTCAAGCTAAGTTCTCCAAGCAATGTCTATCTCTAAACTCTTTCAACTTCAGTGTTTGGTTTTCTCACACAAATGAAGCTTTACTCCCTCATTTCAGTTTCAGTAGGTTTTTATGGTATATAAATAAACTCTACATACCAAATTAGGAATAGGCTGCACATTGCAATATTTCAAGGCATTAGAATTGACGTCACAGATGCTATTTTCTATGAGCTAATAAACAAGACATTATCTCAAGGAATTAAGTGAAATGCCTCACTCACAAGTAAAGCAGTCATTAATTATTTATGTAGAACTACATATCTCATTAACACTGATTTCATTTTTAAGCGACACATTTTAAAGCATGTGTGCTGTTCTTTGATTTATAAGAAAACAATGGCCTTAAATACAGCTATATTCAACAATTTTCCTCAGACCTATTTGCTGTTTTCAGTAATGGTGAGGCACAGCAAGAAGAGAGCTTTCCACATGAATCACATTAACTTGTTTTGCGTGGTGACCGCAAGAACTTCTAGATTTCCTTATAGCCTGAGAAGCATTGCCATTTCTTAACTCTGTTGATAAACTGTTTCTAAGAAAAGCTCACAGTCAGCCTCAAACAGGACACCAGTGAAGAAGGACAACTACAGATTCAAGGGAGACTGAATAGAAAGAAGACTTTCGTTTCGGAGACAGCACTGCTGAAACAAACAGTAAGCAACATGTCAAACTAGTCTAAGAAATACAGTTGATTTCCAAATTTAAAGCAAAATGATTAATTTTCAGTTTCAAAACTTTGTAATGTACAGTGGACTATTCCACATCAAGTGTTAGATTTTATTTAAGTTATAAGTTTTCTAAGGTTAATGAAATAAAAGAAAATGAAAAAGGTAATTTCAACTTCAGCTTCATATTTTACACTTATATATGGGCTCTTTTTTTTAAAAAAAATAAAAGTAATATTTTTCTAAGTAGCCATTGCTGGAATTTAACATAAATTTATGATTAAAATCATATCTGTCATTATACAAAACAAATGTATTTTTTCTAATGATTAAAAATATTTTATTATGAAACTGTTTGACTCTAAGGTTGGGCTCCTTCCTTGAATGAAAAATGAGAAATTGCTGCTAAACTAACTGCAAAATAGCATTCAAAGCTTATTCATCTATTATCAAAAAAAAGATATTCCAAGTTGTTTGCTTCCTTCTGTAAGTTGATTCATTCTCTGTGAGATCTTTATTATCTCTGTAATTTTCCTTGACACCTACTCCCATTGTGACTGAAGTCCACATCCTTGTTATTTATTTTCATTGATTAAGGTCTTTTTCTGATGAAAATTCCTTTCTGCTTCTTTAATAGTTCAGATCACACGATGGGTGGGCACAGAACAAAACATTGGAAAGAAATTCCAACTTGTACTATTGTATCAGTGAAGCAACTGACACAAGATCTGACAGTCATCAGAGCAATGAGATGTGACTTCTTACTGATGCAATGCATCACTCCCTCCAAAGTTAGCTTTAAAAAGAGGTCACGAAAGTAGTAGTTGAGATTTGTCCAACCTAACTGTCAAACCATCTCTTGAAGGAGACTGCAAGAGTGCTGATCTGATCTCTTGAACACAGTTCTGAAACGCTGATGACCTGACTTCAGTGTAAAACATCTGCACTAAGTTACAACAGGAGTTCACAATGCTTATACATCTGACTTACTACCAAAGGATGCTGGAAATAAGCAGTACAATTACATTAGAACATATATGTATTACATTTGGAAACTTAACTTGTTCTGCTGAGTCACTGTACTAACTAAACCATAAAAATTTATGTAACATACATACACACACAGAGCACCCACACATGGCCCCTTAAATTAAAGCAAATTTAAGTTACTGGTGTGAAAGTATTTACTCATTTTGATAACACTAAGAAAAACAGTCTTGTCCAATTAAAAAGCTGTATCACACATAGCTGGTATATGTTTTCTTATTTTGTTTGATAATTTTATATTAAACTAAGGTATTATGTTTGTAACGTCATTAAACCGGTAACACATTGTTATCACACTACAGATTGCACACTGTGTAAAAATTCAAGAATTTCTTCTTAAATTAAGCAGAGATGGAGTCCACTTATATGCAGTACCCATTCCATAGCTGAGACATTCAGAATGAAAATGGCTCTTGTAGGGCATTCTAAGCTTGTCCCCACCATTGCCAAGTACAAATACCTGGACTAAAGGAGAGGCTGGGCAGTAGTAGAATAACTCTGGTGGGACATGATCCTTGTCCACAGGTAACTCTGGCAATCCTAAAAAATCATGGTGTCTTCCTCTAGTAGTTTTAAAATTGTTTTGTTTATAAAATTAATATTAGCTTGCTTATTAAATTACACAAAACACAAATAACAAAAAAAGAGAATCCACTTCTACAAAGACACCTGGCTCTCTGGCGTCATTTTTATATTAATTTTTAGAACATCTTATTTCTCTGAGGTGAGAACTGCCCAATGTGAAGGAATGGTCAAAGTGCCTGTCCTAAATATCCCTGAAAATTTAGTTCAATTGCTGACTGACAAGATTTGCAAACCTGTTTAGAAAAAGGACATGCCTTTTGGCTTAATAGAACAAAGGCTTCATGATAAACTCGGTAAACTAGCGAAGGACACTCATCTTCTACCATAACAAAGCAGGAAGCCAAAGCTCCCTGAGAAGGGGATATCCACAGTGTGAGTAATGAGCTGTTGAACAGGATTTTAGTGAGGGCAGGGAGAGAGATCATCTTCATTCAAAGACTTTGCAAAAGCTTCTTGACCCTTTCTCAGCAAGATCTGGTTGCTCTACAGACAGGTAGTGGCAGATCTTCTTCAGATTTTGATGGCAAAATACTATTTTAAGTTTTCTGATTTTCTAAACTTCCCAATTTCTTAATAGCTTAAAATCTTTTGATAATGTTAGGGCTTTTAAATATCATATGCAGTATACAAAATTTTCTGTGTCAGCATTTACAGAGCTACAAGGAAAATTGTTTTATCCTTTCCCTAAAAATACACCTTAAAAAAATTATATACATCTTCTGAAATAACAGATTACCGAGTTTCTAGAAATTATTATTATGAATTGCTCTCCTTTGTTCCTTAGATTACTACTTGGTTTTAGTAAATGCAGGTCCCTGACAGTGAAATCTTAAGGTATTAGTTAAACAAACACACTGAGAAACATGTGGCACTGAGAGAAGCACCCCAAATTCCTATTGTGGTAAAGATGCCAACTAGAAAAACTAAACAAACTGCAATAATATTAAAAAACAAACAAACAAACACCACCAGCCTTCAGGTCCAGAGACAACATTCAGTGGATGATTTGAAGAAAAAGAACTTAACTTGATCCAACCTCCTTAATAACCAGACGTTTGCAATCATCAAAAATATATCTTTAGCTGAAACAATTTCTCTGTTCTAAAGCATTCCATCTCTAAGAGCATTTACATAACAATATGTGACATCTGAAATGCTTAAGGCCACCAACCATGGCAGTACAAATTACAGTCATTTTTCAACACTCCGTGCAAGGTGCACCACTTCCAGCAGTGGGATTGCTTGCATGCTGCGCTGATTTCTGCAGAGAGACACGATCTGCATGCACCACAGTCACAAATAGTTTTGTAGCCTTTGGAGATTCATGCTAACAGGGAGAAGAGGCTCATCTCCTTACCCGCCGTAGGCTGGAATTGGAGGGGGGGGTGCTGCTGCGCGGAACGTGTTGTAGACTGTGCGACCTCGGCCTCTTAGGTGGGCACCTCTGTAAGCAGCGGCTGCAGTTGCAGCAGGGTAGGGAAATCCTGGCACTGGGAAGAAAAGACACGTAAGGTGGTCAGATCAATCTAGTGTTTAAAACAAGGGGCAGGTAGCAGCTTGTTTGTGCTCCTATTAAAGCTTCCCTGTGAGTGGATGAGGGAGGCGCCAACTAAGTAAATTATTAGTCTTAACCAGAGGCCTCATCTCTCTCACACAAAATCTTTATATGCAAACAGGAGACAGCAAACTGGGAATTCGGATGGCAGGATCATATTCTCTTAGAAGATGCTACTAAAAGTAATGCTGACTGTTTTAGCCAACAATGCTTATCAAGAGGGTTCTTGAGGTCCAGGTCATTCAGTTCAAGCCCATATTTATGGTGCCAGGGACATTTCCATTACACTATTGAATCTGCCTTCAAAAGTCAACCCTGCTTTGAGTGGAGTTGAGATATTAAATCAGGTGATCTCCAGTGATCTAAATTAGGCAGTGACTACCAACTGAACAGAACTTTCCTTTTGTTCACAAGGTGATTATTAAGTGAGCCTTAATTGTGTAGGGGGGAAAGGGAAAGAAAGAGAGAGCAAGAGTTTTCTCAGATTTTGGGGGTGTACCTTGTTCATAACAGTTCCCATCATTCTTTGAAACATAAGACTTGCATAGTTTGGAAATATCTATCTGAATTCAGATAATATCAAACGTCACGGAAACAATTTAGACATATAATAAAAAATTAACTCAGAAGTTTTTATATTGTCATTGCAACTAAGTGTAAACATGAATCTTAATTCCATGTAAGATTTCAAATGTTTTAATTGGATATTGAACAGTAACGCATTACTACTTAAAGTTTTTTTTCTGTAAAATGTCTGTAAAACTTCTCTCTTCATAAGCTTTTAAATTAAAAAAAAAAGAGACTTCCCACTTTACTTTCTCTGACAGGTTTTTAACCAATACTTCATTTCTCCTTTTTTCATATATTGCTGGTCAATGTTAGAACATGTGGTTTTTTAACAATTCATCAGTGAGACAGAAAAAAAAATCAAATCCAGCTCTGTTGGCACTCAAGTTACTTCAGTTGTGCTTCATTTTTTTTCAGTATGTAAATAAAGAGATAAAGAAAGAAATATTGCTTAGCAGAGCCCTAATAAAAAGCAAACAAATGGAAGTAATGATGTATAAACCAGTAAGTTTTCAAGTCTGAAATATTGATTTCAACTCACATTTGTCTTTCATCTGTTTTAGCATTAAATTTTAAAAGGAGCCTTGAATTTGTAGAAGAAAATGAAAAATTCGCAATGATGATGCTCCCCCAAAGTATGAAGGGAAACACTGAAATTATGGTGACTTCTCAGTTATTGCCTTACTACAGTGGCTTTTGGACTTTCCTAGGTCCTTCTCACTGACGAAGGCTTATATAGTAATTGTACAAAGACTGTCACATCTGTGATACAACAAAAACCAACCTTATAGCAATACAAATAGAAGTCTTTTAAAAAGTACAAATACCATATTCCTATTCCTCTTTCTGTAAAAAGAATGTGTGCCAAAATCAGAATGATGAACTCACAAAGACAATGTACTGCTGATAACTTTGCAATCAGCTGCATTTAACAAGGTTTTAAAGAAGCATCACGGGAAGCATTTTTGGGTGGGTGGGGGGAATGAAGATGTATATATATTTATATTATACTTGAAACTTGGATGCTGTAAATACTTCTGCATATGTAATGACATTGAATATTGAACAGTATAAATTACAGTAGTGCTGGAATCACGACCTACTCCTCAAACCATGTATTTTTTGTCCTCTTCCTTTCCTTTGTCTTGCATACAAATGTGCATATGAAAACATAAAAGATAATTTTCACTGGAACAGAAGATATAAGCAAACATTATAGTAAAAAGATCTACAGGCTGTGCTGCAGTTCCTCTGACTGGGTAGACTGTCCTCCCATACTACAAGATAAATAAAAGGTACAGTGCTCAAAATTTCACAGATGGAATTTAGCAATGTATAAGAAAACAGGACTGAACATGATGGCATCATTGTTCACTCTGTATCATAGAGAATGTATTTCTGAATGCCACGTCCTGGAGACTTCCCGTCTTGGCTTAAATTAGATGATGAGCACAACACACATTTTAAATAGTCATAACTATGTAATTATCATAGCCATAATCAGTCTGTTACTTCTTTAAGAGAAGCAATGAAGTGGATGAGTGCTCCAGCACAGAAATGATGTGACTGTGGGAGCTACAACAGAGTTCCACAATAGTATTGAGTAATGGAGAAAACATAGGGAAAGGCGCTTCTTCACATAACCTCTAATTAAGCCACCATGGAACTTTCTGCCACCAGATGTTGTAGATGTTATAAGTTTATGTGACAGTTTTCCTGCAGAGAAACAGCTTAAGAACATCACCTCTAGGTTTACTAACTCACTCCAAATTGTAGAAAGATAACACTGTGTTCAAAGAAATATATACCTACACACTAGCTCTAGTCTTACAACTTTTCTTTAGGCATCCTGCTTTTCTCCTTTCCAAACACAGCATATTGGAGAAATAATCTAATCCAGTATGAATACCTTTGTTTTCAGAGTAATGTTTAGCTACACTTCTGCCTGCATTAGAAAAACTACTCCTTTCCACTTAGTAGACGGACATTTCTAGAAGTAAGTTTCCTTTCTCCAATGATTTGAGAGTTATTTTGTGCTTCTTTTTTCTTAAATCATGCAAATAAATAAATTAAAAGAAACAAGAAAAAAAATCCAAACAAAACAGTGCTTGGAGTTTGCCTATGCAAATGGGGAAAAACCAGACTTGAGAGTCTGGCCAGGAAATGGTGGCTACCTTAAATAATAGACCTTAAGGCTCGTATTCTGCAGCTAACATTAAAAAACTGTAGTCGTTAAGGACAAAATTAAGTGGCCAAGGTTACAGAGAAATTTCTCTGACCTAAAAGCCATTGGCAAAAAGATTAACTAAGTCTGACAAACTTTGAGCAGTTTGGACAACTTTTTCACTTACATGTGCATCTGTAGTTCTCTACATATTGACAGAAAACACACTTTCATGAGAAAAAAAGAACTGATAAAGAAAACCAAACCAACTGAAAGACTAAGATAAGGAAACATAAGGTATCTAGCAACGTTGTGAGCTTGCAATACATGGTCTGGAAAATCCTGCTCTGTTTCAGCAATTAATTCTTCATAACTAACATTACATTTGGCAATTTTTAAAGCTGTTGTCTTCTTTCAGTGAAACATGCAGGGTCCCAGACAATTTTTCTGCTGCAAAATGTACTGTTTGAAATTAACTCACCAATTCCTGCATAGAGCCACACACATTATACATGTGTGATGTGTGAAGAATAGACCTATTTCTTGATTTTCATAAGAAATATGTAAATATATGTCTGATAAGAAACAACAGGAATTGTGCAGAAGTTGTATGTGGGACACTGAGAATATGTCTCTGTGAAAGTATGAGCTCCTAAAAAATATGTTTTTGCAATAATTGAGCATTTATCTGCAATACTCTTCATTCTTCATGGTGGTCACACCTTGGAAAGAATTACAAGGGACACTGTCTTCAAATCTTTGACAGTGAAGAGTTCTCTACAAAGAAATGTCACTGGAAAAGCAGAGTGCCGCCATCAATGGATGAGTAAAAAACCAATATCAAATATGTTAAAGAATATTACATTTTTCATGAGGAAGAAGGCTTTGTCTTATGTCAGAGGAGAAAAATCTAGAAGATAAAGATGGCAGAAAGAGACACTTAGCCCATCAGTGTTTACCAAATCCAAAACCCATAACAGAGGCTCAGAATTCATGGGAGAGGCTAAGACAAAACAGTGATTCCTAACATTTACAAAGGATCTGCAAAGCAAAGGATGTTTAGAATGAAAAGCCTAAAGTAGTGTAATTTTTATGCTATGCTTGCCTTGCATTTTCTCCTTAATAAAATCATGAAGCAGAAAACATCTAGAGTTAAAGCAAAACTCTAAAAACCACTTGTGGAAGCAAATAGTAGAAGGCAGAACAATGACTTGGAGTTCTGTCAGGAAGAGGATAAGACATGAATAATGATAAGACATGATAGAAACTAAGCATGAGAAGGATACAAGAGTGGCATTGCAAGGTCTTATGATCAAGTGAGGTCTAACAGTACCGTTTATATACATAACAGAATTATATCCACCCCAAAAAAACCCTGATTTGGGTTAGTCTGAAATTCAGAGTATCTGAAAACATGCCTTCTATTCCCAGGCAGTAATACTAAACATTAAGATTACAAATAAAATAATCAACATTTGTGTTCAGCAAAATCAAATTATGCTACTTCAGCCCAGCTGAGAAATCAGATTGTTTGGAATATGTAATAACCACAGTATTTATTTTGCAACCAACTCTTTAAGTCTCAACCCAAAATAACCAGAAGTGGCATCATTATAACACAACTGAAGAACAGACTTCATAAAAACAATTTTATGAAAAGGACTCTCGCATCAGGAAGCATTAAGTGCTATTAAACAGCCCCAAAAGTAATGAATATACTAGCCAGGAGGGGTAATCACTTACAGTTTGTAGGTCAACCTTCCTCAGTGCCATAGCGCCAGACTGCTGAAACTCAGTGAAAATGCTATTATAATGGGGTTGAAAATGTGCTCGACTCTCAGCAGGGAAGCACCTGAGTTCACTTCTACACAATAAATACCTTGAATTTATCAAATTTGATGACTGGAATTCCACTGATCTGTGATGAGAAAGGTCTGATTTCTCAAACCACATATTGATGATATGAGGTGATAATACGAGGGTGAGGATTCTAAGGACTATACATAATCAAATATAAAGTCAAAGAAACAATTTATGTGTTTATCTAATAGTCCCATCAATTCTATAGCTATTAATACAGCTAATCAAATATGAATGAGACTACAATGGCAACAACAAAAAAATCAGTTCCTACAGTGGAACTGCGATTTTACTTTTTCAAATTAGAAAAGAACAATGAAAAAAATATGCTATGGAAGTACTTGAATTTTCTTAATATAATTATCCAAAACAATACAAATTATCTTGTACTACAGCCTAAATTAATATTTTAAAGAAACATTATGTTGGTAAAATTCATTCTTTAAACTTATTTTTTATATTTTTATATTTGAGGATAAAATTCAAAAAACCTAACCCTATTATTACAATGAATGTTGTCAAAAAATGTTCTCTTTTCTGAATTCACTTTGTAAACATGGAAGCACTGTCAGGGTATCTTCTTCATCAAATTTCTGTTTAGATCTCAAAAATGAAATCTGGTCAGTAAACTGCAACATTTAAGCAAATAAAAAAGCCTTTGGAATTAACAGGATTTATGTCAGCATATGGGAAAAATTTAAGTAACTAATAATTTTATATAGAAAAATGATTTGAATATGAGAAAAAGATGAGGAACTTAATCTTTGTGTTTGCAGACAAAAATTAAATCAAATGTAAATTCTCCCAAAAGACATGATATAAACATTGGTTTCATTTGTTTTTTTTTATTAAATGAACATGACAGGTAGGTGCATTCTCTAGACACCATATCTTAACATATACCTTAGGAAAAATAAAGACTGAAGGAACAATGTCAAAACTTGAGTTCCCAAAAGGAGGAATATAACCTGGTAAAAAATACTTAAGGGTTGTACATTGTGTATTAAAGTTTTAAAGCTTTGGGATAGATGGAAGAGCAGCAGATGCAAAAAACAACAGGGGGCAGATTTTGTATCAAAGCCATAAAAATATACAGCCATTTTAATGGGCAATTATTCTTTGCATTTGTGCTGTGGTTTGAATTTGTATGAGAGTGCCATATGCCTCAAGAAAGGTGTGCCATGGAAATGGATCAACAAATCTACCTCTTATCACTCCTAATCTCTCTTCATACAAAGTATCAGGTCATCCACCACCAAGATTTTTCAAATGTTTTATGGTGAAGAATCTTAGCACTACCTCATGTTTGAGTGAGTTTATAGCAAACTGGGTGTAACATAGGTTAACTGTTAGAAAGGTAGGGAAACACATTTACATTATTTCTATAGTTCAGGAGAATCCCTGTTGGGGAAATGCTCCAGAAGTGCCAGACAATAAATTAAAACCAAAGAGATATAATGGCTAACATGCTGAGAAAGTCTAAGACGAATAACCCATACAACATTATCTGAGATTTCAGGATCATAATCAGGAGTTTATACCAATGTAGGCTGTGTAGTGAATTTTAACATCACTGTAACAGAAATAAGCATTATTTCTTGACATTCCTTAAAATAATTATAAACACTGTGCTAGAGAGGATGTGTGCAGATCTTTTCATTTAAATACACAGTCCATAGTCCATAGTAAAATTTAAGCTCTGTTACTACAGATGTTTAACATAAAAAGGTTTTCCAGTTATATACATTTACAGAATCTAAAATTTCAGAATAAAAAAATCTTTAGAAATTTCATAAAATTTAAAAATAGCAAGCTGAAAACACACGTTTTCACCTGTCACTTTTGTGAGATGATTATCCCTGGGACCTAATTTTGAATTAACTGAATTCAAAGGAAATTACCTATTTATGTCAAATACAGTCACAACTGGTCACTTCTATTTCTTTCATTCACAATCTATTTGCTTTTTGAAACAAAAATTAGTAGAACAATGACTTCTTTACTATTGTACAAAAATATATGTCGGTATTAAACACTGTTGTTTTGGAATGAATAGATCTGTATTTTGGCAAACTGTTACTTATAGGACATTCTCATTTGAAATGCATTGAAAAGGAAAACAAAAATCTCTAATTAATGTACAAGTCTAATCACCATTCTCCACATGGAAGAGTAATTTTTCACTGTTCATTTGCTCAGTGTAATCTCAAAACTGACATAACAGAAAAGCAATGGCCTATAAATCTGCTCTCATTTGTTTCTTTAATATTCATATTCCATTGAACTACAGCTGCTTGTTGCTGCAGTCTATTACAACATGCAAAACTGTCGATAAAAATATTATGAAAGTCAAGATGTGTTTCTTCACGGCTCTGTCTGCTATTTATTTTGAAAAAAAATAACAATAAATGACTCACGGATTGTCCCTTAGTTTGCTGCATGTTGGGCGATTAGTGATTAATTACCTTCCTGCAAATTGACATGGCACAAGGAAATTGACACAGCTCTGATTAATTAACTTTTTATGTGAGACAGTTACTTACAAAACACTGCACACTGTAATTGAATCCCTTTACACAACACTACTGCATTAAGTTTCAGTCAAATCCAAATTAGCACAAAATTTCACATAAATTTGGCAAAACTTTTTATAAGAAGGTATATCCTAAAAGCTGCTTTTAGACACTGTTTTCAACTGTTTCATGTGAAAAATATGGTTTGTTAGATTTTTCTATACCAAATAACCACCATTAAAAAATTTACTCAAAAATATTTCAGTAAAAAAATCAATCTCTCATGTCAAATTGTAGGAAGACACCTAATTGTTCCAACAGAACTTCTTATTCAGTCACTTTAAATTTGTTTCTAGATCTAATTGGTTTAGTATTTCAACAATGACTTGCACATACTTTATGTATATATGGAATTATTGTTTTCTTTGCCTTCCGTTGTTTCATTTCATCTAACATGCAAATAAACAAACCTCCATTGTTGCTTGCTCCAGGTTACACTGCTTCAACAGGAGGGGTGGACAAAGGGACGTCCAGAGGTCCCTTCCAACCTCAGCTTTTCCATGATTCAGTCACTTGCTGATTCTGTGATTATCAGAAATCCCCATACATCTCATCCTTCTTTTACTGGACTATATATGGAGCCACCTGAATCCCTCAGACATCAAGGGATTTCTCTTAACATGCAGAAAAAAAATGGAGGATGTGGAGGGATGGATAAAAAGAACAGATAAGATGACTGAGGGTTTTTTTTGTTAAGCTATGTAATTACACCAACCTTTGAATTCAAAAACATGCTATAATTGGTGATCAAATTACTTATTGTGTACTCAATATCAAAATAATAGAACTGCATAGTTGATGTTAGAAAGAATAAAAATAGTTAATGTACAAAGAAAGTTGACTTTTCACAGAAGAAATCACCAGCAAACAAGAAAAAGCTCAATAAGTAAAAATTATAAAGGCAGTAAAGAAAAAGGAGATGGTAGAGATCAGAGAAGCCATATCTGACCTTAAATTAAGTAACAATCTTCAAATACAGGTGACCAAATTGATTAATGACTTGTGTTCCTGGTTGTTGGAGAAGTTCCAAGCAAATGGAAAGAATCCCCTGTGTCCTGCTAAACACTGCTTCTGAGACAAGGTTGTGGAAAAGAGATGATAAAATATAGTAATTTGGATGCTTATAAAAGTCAATCATGTGTTGACAAGAAGTTCAGTCTGGATGACACAAGGATTACTAAAACTCAACAGAATTAATTAACTGTAAAAAAGAACATTCTCAGACTATTGTTGGGTTGGGAAAAATTTAGGGAGCAAGCGACTGAGGAAAAAACCAGCTGTTAACCTAACCCAAGCCATAATGGAAAAAAATGTCAAAACAAAGAATTGCACCTGCAGAGTCATTTAGATATTAAAAATGTTAATTCCTCAAAAGTACTCACAATTTGTGAAATTCAGGTTGAAGTATTTTGCTGCATACAACATGGTTTAAACAGCCATGATTTAATAACTACTCTCACGCAATACAAGAAAGAGTGACACTAAAGTTAATCTTTATTTGAAACCAAATCTTACAGGCTAAGCTGAAAAATCACAAAATTAACAATTTTCCACCTGACAGACAACGATCTGCGATGTACGGCCAACTGCGTGTGCCTGCCTACTAAAAATGAGCAACGCGGCACCTAGAATGCAAAGCTAAGGAAACATCAGAAGCCCTCATTTAGGACTCTACACGAAGGATCTTATGTACAATAACATCAGAGATTGCTAAACGTTAACTATCACTTTTTAGCATTGTACTGAGAGGAGCAGGCCCAAACTGGCCGGTTGCCAAGTGGCCTATCTCCATTAACAGGAAAGCGCTGGGTTCAGACACACGAGACGCCCAACTGCCCTCGTCCAAGCGTAAATTTTATTGTTTGAACTGAAGGACTAAAACACTCTCCACAATTTACCATTAAATTGCTTATGCACACCTTTCCAGTCATCTCCCATCTCCTAGGTGTAGGATAGTGTGCAAGTGAAAAGAAAGCCAGCGGCAAACAGGTCAGGATCCACCTATCTTTAAAAAACTCTTAAACATGCCAGTTCAGACACACTACAACATCACTTAACAGATTAACAGAAGAAAGAGTATAAACACTTAAAACAGATTAACAGGAGTGAAATGAAACCCATATTTACAGATTCTGGACAACTACAATACATCTTGCTAATGGTTATTAGTCACCATTTAAAATACTGATAGCAAATAAAAGGATTGTTACCCTGAAAATAGTTACATAAGGACAATATATAGTGATACAGAACATAAAAAATGCTGTTAACAAGAATTTCAGGCAATGCTACCAAAAGAACCTAAAGGTTGCTCACTTTACAGTTTAAAAAGGCTGATACTTAAATCAAGAATATAACATAATATGTATGAACATAATTTTACTCAATTTTGTTAAGTTTGTATTAACTTTGCAACTATCTGACTTAGAAGTCAGTAGAGGTATCCTGCATTCAGATTTGTGTAACTTTGTTCACAGAATGCTCCAATTCAACGGGTCAAAACTGTATTTAAAAACTTCCCAGAGACATTTCAACAAGAGATGACATCAATATTTTTCTCTGGAATTGATACATGATTTTTCA
The DNA here is from genome assembly GCA_033558185.1 of Dromococcyx pavoninus. Lineage (NCBI taxonomy): Eukaryota > Metazoa > Chordata > Aves > Cuculiformes > Neomorphidae > Dromococcyx > Dromococcyx pavoninus. The sequence goes on from JAUMJL010000187.1 coordinate 1,081,925, forward strand.
ACCTTTTACACTTCCAAACAGACCAATAAATACTTTAATTTGCAGAACCCTTTCTACGTTTAATTCACAAGTACTGTAACATAGGAAAATTATTTATACCATATGAAAGTTCACTCTCTAAGCTGTTTCTGACCCGTATACCAACTCAAAATGGCAGGCTTACAAAACAGTCTCTCCCTTAAAATAACAGTAAAATCACAACAAATAAAGACTGCAATAATAAAATCGGAACAAATTCATCACTGATGTCATCACAATAAAGCACATGTCCACTTGGACTGAATACGGTCAGTCTTTTTTTGCATACAAAACCCAGGAAAGGATTATACCAAATGCCAGGATTACCTGAATTTCACTTCCTTATAGTCTCAGAAAACTATCATCATTACAATATAATTGTGAGGTAATTACATGTGTGCAACAGATTAAACCTGACAAAACAACTGAATCAAAGTTTCTAAACTAAATGTTTCCACTAATGATTTTGCTCAAAAGCTCACTTTAAATCACCTTTTGAAAATTTATATTTTCCCTATGTAATCTGCTTGGTACTGAAAATACCCCAGAATATAATAAATATGTCAAAGGTGCTACTTCAATCCATTAGCAATGCCACAGAAAAATAAAACCTGGAATGACTTCACTGAAACAAGAAACACGGAAATAGCTTCAGACAGCAATTTTTAGGTAGTTTACTAATATTCCTAAGCCAAGTAAATTACTTCTAAGTGAGGATATTCAAAAAACATAGTGAATAGACAAGATTTGCATAATTTTCATTTCTGTAGCACAAGGAGTCCTCAAATGGACTAAATCCTACTATTGGATGTGGTATTTATACTTAGTATTTATGATTTCCTTATTTATTCTACACATATCAACAAAGAACTTCTTTTTAAAACTAGTATGTTTTACATGTCATACATAGGTTTTGACAAGTTTTTAATATGGAACACATATAAAAGAAAAATTCCCATAGCATGTAATTAACAGTTTAAGCTTCTGCTATAAATTTTCCTTCTTTCCTGGCATCTAACACATAACTCGGGATCAGATAATTTAGGAACTTTTCTAATGCCTACTTTGAAGGAATGAAACGTATTTTCCTGATTTGCTTTAAAAGAATGTGAGCGTTAAGAATATTTCTTGTCAAAAATATTACAGGACCAATGGTTTCCAGGGAATTTTCTGAAAGAACTGCCTTCCCTCCTTTCAAAAACATCTCATCTTTGCCTTGTTGTTTTCTGGTTGCTCATAAGCTAAAATCCCAGGGCAACATAGTTTATTGTTTTAATATCTGTCTGACGCAAAGCAAAATATTCTCTGGTGAGTGCTTATCTGTCATATGTACTTCTGTGAAAGGAATATCAAGACAAATAAGATGTTCTAGGGCATATCTTGGGATTACGAATTTGGCACTGACTGAATTCTCTTCAAAAACAGTTGAAATGATAAAACCAAGAAATATCTGTACTGATAGTTTGAGGATGGGATCTTGAAGAGCATTGGGTTTAAATATTTTAATTATAAAGGGTTTATACTATTTTTGTATGAATAGAGAATGAACTTTCAAGTCCATAAATGGGTCAAGCACAATGAGAAGAAAAAATATTCATAATTGAAACAGTTAAAACAGTAAAACTCTATTCTAATGATACAATGACACGTGAACTTACTTTGTATTAATTAAATTCAACGTAATGACATTTTCTATATTGAAATGAATAACCAGTGATCTGGAAATTCATTTAGACCATTAGGTTAATTACAGAAACTGATGGAAGTTTTATCAGACAATTACAATTAAAGAACAAGAACAATGTGGGACAGATTTATAAGCATTTGTACCACCTTCAATCACTTTTGCTGAATTCTACCACCACTTCTTACAACATTGTAATCAATAGGTCAATTTAAAAAAGGGCCATCAATTTCACATGCCCTTGAGTATGATAACTTAGAATAAATTAATATCTGATTTCTGCATTTTCATATTTTTCTTCTTTTAATTCTATCACTTTATTGCAATATGAAAGATTAATTTTTAATCAAAAATGAAAATTTATGGGAAAAGAGCACATACATTTTGAAGCTGATAACATGCTTACTGAAGATGAAACAACTCCAACATTTAGAAAATGTAAGCCAAAACTGACATCAGTTTAAAACGTACTCATTGAAGTCAAGGTAAAATTCTCTTTTATGGGCACGCAAAACATTTGGGAAATACAGGCACTCATCTGCACAGCACTCTGAATGTAGTTGGCTTGAGACAATTTACTATTCTACCATATATGTCAGCTATTCAGTCCAGTGAACTGTCCCTTCAACCCACGCTCAGAAAAATCTACGGGTAGTTACAAACCTGATAACTCAAGTATCTTTATTTTCACTTGGAGTGAAAATAAAACCTAAAAGTTATAAAGATCAAAGTTCTGATTTAAAGAGTGAAAAATCTTGAGCTGCCTTTGAACTTCTATTGAAATTTTTAATCTCTCTCCCATTGCTTTCTGTGGGACCTGTGCATGCACAGCTTTAGGCTGCCTTCCTTGCTCCACCAGCGAGTGCTTAGTGAGCCTGGGAATGATGATCAGCTATTTTGCAGCACAAAACTTCTCTCCTGGCAGCTGCATCTCCTTTCCCATCCCCTGCATGAAAGGGCAGGGGAGGTTCCTCATCAAGAAAACATAGCCAAGCTCTTCACAGAGGCACACAGTAGGAAGACAAGACAACAAACACAACTTGAAAGAAGAAACATTTACACTGTTAGGACATTCAAGCACTGGAAGAGATGATCCAGACAGGTTGTGCAGTTTCCATCCTTAAAGGTTCCCCGTGCCACCTGGTCCTTCCAACCTGAATTATTCTATGACTTCATGTCTTCCTTCTTTCCCACGTTTTGGCTTTCATTGACTTCTACTCCTTTCACATTTTCAGGCACTTCTACATTATAGAAAAATGGGAAAAACAGGCAGTAAACAGTTCTGAAAAGTCCTTGCATAAATTCAGATTAGTATTTTTGTCTTTTTCAACCATACGTACCCAGCTTTATTACTGTCCGTTGTAGAGCAGTGATACAGATGTTCAGTGACAGAATTTTATTCTTCTTTTGAATCTTCCTTTTCTCCAGCAGTGTCTTAAGTATTCTCAAGTAGCTTCAATTTGAAAACAGTTCCCAATTTTTTTCTTGGTACATTTCTTATTTAACATTAGATACAAATTTCTTCAGGACTTTAAAATTTCCTGTGGAAGTAACCAGTCTAAAGAAGTGTGTGCAAAAAGAGACTGTCAGCTACATGGAGTCAAACTCTTTGATTCACTGAGTTTCACTAAGATGTCATGAGCCTTCAGGAAGCCTCCAGTGAACGCTTACTTACTTGCTGGGACTTGGTATTTTTACTTTCTGGATATATCTGCATCCAATTCTTGTCTACATTCGGCGTTAGGATGATGATGAAGGATCAGTTGCATTAATTCTGTCCTCAAGATGCCAATGGGAATCTACAGCAGCCAAGGTGAGACCCTAAGCTTCCTTACTTTGGTTGTCTCCGTAAGGGAAAGAATCTATCCCACCAAGGGATGTGAACCCATTTGCATGCTGACACTATGCTTTCTACATAACAAATTATCTATTCCCAGAAGAGATGTGCAAATGAAAAACTGATCCAGGTCCCATCTTCTGCTTCAGCATAAGAGAACAGATGAGGCATGAGAGACTATTGCTACTGATTTGTTCCACTGCTTGCAGAAGAAACGCCTCATTTCTTTCTGTATTATGCAAAGGGCCAGAAGTGATGGAAGGAAGCAGAGCCATGTTTCCTTCCTCTGACATATTCAGAGGTGTAACTAATCACTGTGCTGGGAAATGTACAATGTGATACATAAAATATAACCTGGGGAAATAAAACATCACAAGGGAAACAGTAGCCCCAAGAAATGCACTCTTCCTGACTAGCCAAAAAAATGGGGTAAAATTGTTCAGAGTCATTGGAGACTACCAGTGAGCAATACAATTAAAACACAAAAAGTTAAGTGAGAAATAAAGCTAGCCTAATTAAGAAAAATATATGCTGCAACCATATTCAGTCCTTCCTTCCTTATAGAATACAACTCGGGAGCAAAATACGAACAGTCAAGTTAAAGACAACAACATTTCTAAAAATGGAGTCTAATCTTTTCCAAATATCTGACAAGTGCTAAATTGCATTTAATGAACTCCAGACCTCTCAGATGGCTTTAAAAATCTCAGGTGACTCCCTTCCCTTCTGTTAAAACAATTACAAAATTTAAAACCTCTTAATCCTTACATTGTAAGCTGTCCTGAAATATTAAGTGGTTACAACACTGGCAGTAACATAATAAATGATTAACAAATTATTCAAAGATGAAGGCTGCAATACTGTTGTCTGTGTGGAATAATAGTAAAAGTATTAGTCTCCTAGACATTAACGTTGACTGATCAGTTATCATTTCAATACTACAAATGTGTATAAAAACGAAGTAGAGATCTTTAAAAATTATAAAAGAAAATGAGACAAAGCTTGAGCTTCACTTCTTTTCACTTATTTGTAGAATTTTTTATAGAAATGGGACTATTCTACATCTTTATTGAAAGTTTTGTAATAAGGAGAAATAAGAAAACTAATTACAATCATTAGTAATTGTAGTAATTCTGTATTATTAGGAATCGTAATCCTGTGAGGGAAACTGTATTTTGGCCATATGAAATATTATACATAATAAAAAAATTAATAACTTGCAGAAACACAGATTCAACAAAAGCACAATAATTTCTATTGCAAGGGCTACTGGCAATCTCTGTTATGAAACTGTGTATTACACATTGCCCACTGGGAGGCAGATAGGCAAAGTCTGCTTACTTATGTATTTGGCATAATCGAAAACAAACAGGTGTTTGTGAGGATATCATTATTCAAGGAGCACCACTGCAAAACAAGGTTTTTCAAAGGGACTGATTCATGAGGCACAACGGAAACAGTGCAGTATAGAGCTTACCTTGCTATACAACCACTATCTAGGGATTTAATAATCATGGAAATACTGTGCAGTGTTAAGAGCAACCTCACAAATAAATTTTTGAGGATAGAACTCGGAGAGATAAAAGGAGCAACAGGGTAAACTTCAGATTGGTTTACTTAATTTCCAGAAAACAAACAAAAAAAACCCAAACACTGCCCCAACTCCTCCTAAAGAAGCTCCGAAACAGAGACATGAATGAAATGTTTGGATAATTTTGGAAAAGGATCTTCAGTAAAAATTGGCAATTTCAGTCAAAAGACTGGTGTTTCAGTCAAACAGGAACAGTATGGGGAGTATAGAAACAAACTAGGCAGTACAGGGAGCACTGATTTAGACAGTAAGCAGTTCACCTCTATGTTTCTCTGCTTGGGCAAGGTGACATAGTACAAAACATTCCTGGAGCATCTGGAAACAAATGCAGATTTAATTGATAATTTCAGTTCCAATTTCAGAGACTTCAATATTTTTCTTAGCTTACTATGCATTTGTAGACTCCTGATTTGAGAACAGAGCCCATTTTTATACTGTAAAAGCAGCAGCTCTAGTGATGATATTCATAGCATTTGACATAAGAGAGTTACATGAGTACCGAGATGATCATTATGGAACTCTTTTGTACTTATTCCTGGTTTTAATTAATAAAAGAAATCAATTATGTTAATAGTCTAGATAAGCTTTAAAAAGTAGAATCGCATCCTAGATTGAATACAATCTTCATAAAGAGCACATCTGATAATGTTGTAAAACGAGACAATGTTAAATATTTTCCGTACAGAGGACTGCTAAGAACACATTGGAAATGCTGCTGCTCACCCTAATTCAGCAAGCAGCAATTATTACTGTTTCATTTGGCTACAGGATTCTTATCTGACTAAATTTCAGAATGGGCTTTGGTGGTACCGCCAATACAATCTAAAACACTCTCAGAAGAATCGGTTCCATCTCTTCTTCAGAGTTTTGGAGGTTACATTTCTGCTACAAAATTTTGTACAGAAAATTGGCTGATGGCAGGCATCCCTTGTTTCAGCTTGTCTTTGTTATTTTTATTAGGGCAGCTTTTTATAATTCAAATATCCATTTGCACACAGGCTTTTCTTTTGTAAAAAAGACTTTGTACATATTTGCTTCCTGACACAATCGGATGCTGGCGTGATATAAAACTTTTTGTTAATTAAATCGCAATTGTGACTAGGAAAAAGAAACACAACTTCATCTTCTACACAAAACACAGAGTGCACAACAGTACTGGATTCCAAAAGTTTTCAGTGTTACTGTGGAGCTTTTGAGCATTTCTGTACAACATTGCAACATGAGTAATTTAAAAAAAAAAAAAAAATACAATTTGAGGATAAAGATGCAACTAAAAACACTGAATTATCTGTTGGCATTACTTACATACGTTTATAAATACCACATTTACCTTAACAAGAATTATTGGGAAAATTTACGTTTTTTAGAGGGCTTAATTCACATTAATGTGCTTTTGTCACAAAACAGAACAAAAAAAAAGAGGTGTAACACTAGCTTACTTGTGGATGTGTATACTAGTGAACTGGGGGCACTGTACACGGGAGATCCCTCCTGGTTTGCCTGGCACAGCAGCACCCTGCCTACAAGAAAGAGAGAGAGAGTGGTATCTGCTTTTGGAACACTCGAACTAAACCTCAGTTTTTATCTCAAAACAGAAATAAAGTCATAACTGTGGAAGCAGAGGCACTCTTTGTCCTTTGGCTTCAAAGCAGAAAGAGCCCCGACAAACATGTACAATTTTTACATTTGAATAAAAGCAAAACACAGACAACCCCCAAAACAGAAACATGCTTTTTTATCACATCGGGAAGGTGGTGCCTGCCCTGAGCATTTGCAGGGCACCCCAGCCCCGGGCCCAGAGGCTCTCTCTCCCTCTCTGCCCTGTCTCAGGCCCAGAAGCTGCCTGGTTAACTGGGAGCAACCAAGACCCCCCACAACACCCACCCATTCCCTTCTTATCGCCCCGGCTCTGGATGAAGCGAGAGGCTTCCAGCAAACACAGCAGATGGGGCAGAGCACAAAGCTCCCATCTACAGACGTTAGGCCAAGAATGAGCTCAGTTACACCCCTAAAATTAGCACTGGTGCGAGCAACATTGAAATATTACTACCAATACATCTGAAGATTTCAGTGGGTTTTGCTCAAGCAAGAAATACACAAACATAAGGTACTTTCCAGCATATAAACTGGATTCAGGGTTAAGGACAAAAACAAATAAAATAACTGAAACCATTTTTTTAAAAAAAAAATAACCTAATAATTTTAAAATCATACTTTCACAATGTGTGTTCATTTTGAAATAATCATAAACGTTTATGCTTATTTTCTGGGTTTTGTTTTTTTTTCCTAATGAAAAATAAAATGCTTTACTATGTCAACAACTTTCTTAAAATTGTAATTTAGCAGTCTTAGCTGAACCCATATTGAACATTGATTAGTGGTAGAAACAATTAAAGTTTCAGAATAGGAAAAAATCTTCTGCGCTCCCGGAATACAGTCCCTGGAAAGAGCAGGATGTGACACATCTCTTTTGCAGATATATGTGTATATATATCTGTATACATACACAGACAAAATTATAGACATACATACACGGACATACTTCAAGCTGCCAGGATTTCTGAATCATGCAATTTCAAATATATTAAATTTACAATGAAGATTTGTGAGGCTTTCAGAGTTGTTTATTGACTTATAAGCAATGTTACTCAATAGAGTTGAGTCGAATACGTTTGGAAGGATAAGATGAATTACAAATGGGAGGCAGGTTTTCCATACAGTACTATAAGAGCAATTCCCAACTTACATTCAGTTACCAGACCAAAGTTCTTTTAAAAACTGTTTTAAAACTATTTCTGTTCTTTGATTATTGCTTGCAGTTGCCCTTTGAAATAGAAATACAGGAAATACTGAGGGAAAATAATTTTTGTGTTTTATGCAATTTAGCTAAGATTGTGAGCGTTTACACTGTAGATGCTTCAAATCTTGTGCTACTACAGAAGCCTGAAAATGAAAGTGAGCTGAAGACCTTGAGGCATTCATCCAGCTGAATGAAAGTGGAAACAAAAGGAATTATAAACCCCAGTGATTTTCATTAGGTTTCAAGAATAACATATCTATAATAACTTCAAGTCTATTTAGTAAATATATAAAGATAAATGTTTTTATAAATTGAAGGTTATAGTTTATTTATATTTTTCAACATAAAGTCTAGCTGATTCTTTGCTTGTTGCATGGTCCATAGGTATTTTCTGATTTAATCTCACACAAATTTAGTTTTCCCTACTCAAGTCTTCTAATTTCTAGTGGAAGTACTTCAAGACAGCTGTTTTTTTCATCTATGCTTCTTAAGTGTATTTAATTTGCTGCATAGAGCTTTCTAATTATATTTTGACAATCTGCCTTCGAATTTGTACATAAAATTAATACTAATATCTAAACCTCTATTATTAGATTTTGTTAGAAAAATATGGAACTTTTTCATCTACTTTTGTGAGACAAGATTATTTCTGCTGCATGTAAATTTGGTATTAAAAATATTTAAATTGCATTTAATACAACTGGGGAAAGACAGAATTATTTACAATCAGATCTTCTGGATAAACTTCAAAACATTGAAACAGCCTATAAAATCCCTAAAGAAAAAAAAAATATTTTTCCTCTAGAATAAAAAATTCTAGCATAACAGAATGGGGTTTGGTTTTGGAGAAAGAGAGTTTTAATATAAAGCTCTTCATATTTCTGATGAAACTGTAATTTAATAACACCGTGGAGATGATGAACTGCAAAAACTTCAGTCATTCACGAGTTCATCTTTAATTCTGTAATGCCTTCTGTACTAGCATATGTAAGGCTTGTATTTCCATTAGAACAATCTGCCTGCTTTTTTTGCTTTTTTATAATATGAGCCTCTCCTTTTTTTTTGGTCACAGCAGACATGTGGCCAGTGATACAGGATTACGCTGCTCATCAGCAGAAAGTCCTTTCTGACTCACTCTATCAAGAGGATCAGAAAAATATCAGCATATACATCCCGAAGAGGGTGCTGACTGGAGGCACACAGGAGCTTTAGGCTGAGCAGGGGCAAAAGGGAAGCTGAGGCAGCCCAGCTGCTGGGTGTGATGGGGAGAGCTGCCTGCAGTGCCCCTGGGCTGGGTGCTGTGCTGAGCAGGGCATGGGGTGTCAGCTGAACACCGCTGCAGGATTGCAGAGGTAATCCCAGACTGATTCACCACTCACTCTTGGCGTACAGACCGACAGCATGGACACAAACATACTTTTCAAGATCAAAAAATATTCCCATTCGTACTTCTCTTCCTCCAATGTTTTCTCCCCCAGATCATAATTAAGAATGTGCTGTTTGATTAGGTCCTTTATAGAAGCACTATAGTATTTTGATAAAATAATTACTCTGAAAATATTCAGGACTGTGAGGAAAATGCTGGTAAGCATTAATTCTCTGATAATACCAAAGACTAACAGAATCACCTGAGCTGGAAAGGACCCAGAAGGATCATCGAGTCCAAGTCCTATTCCTACACACAACACTCCCAACGTTCACACCATGTGTTAATTGACTACCCACTGGCTCATACGTGACATATGAAAAATTCACTGTATTTCTTGAATACTCAGGTAGTACCCAGGATCAACAACAGGAGGACTTTGCAGTAAACTATAATGGATTTTAAATCACTTTTGTCAAAAATAGCTTTTAGGTCTAGCTGGAACCACTGTGTAGCCTGCACTACAGACAGCTTAAAAGTAAAGAGCTGGAATAAGTTTAAGAGAATTTGCTCAACTAGCTGGAATCTCTTATGGCATTGTTTATGGAAGCATAAATTGAAACATTTTCAGCAGACAAAAATTCATACTATTAGTTAAAATTATGCTGCCAATGTAAAATTAACCTCATCAAGAAGGTAAGCAAGTGAGCATTTTTAGTGGCAGAAACTAATGAATTCAGTATGCAGGGCTCGTCTACACTGGGTATCGTTGCACAGATATCTACGATGAGAGTTTAAATTATAGGACATTAAGGAAGTTACTACATGCAAAGAAATTTAGTGAACATTACATCACTCTAATCCACTGTACACTGAGTTTCCCAGGTAAAGCAGCTCTTCTTTACACATATTTATTCTGTTGTGTCACCAACAGCAGTGTCTTTGCAAGACTACCAGTTCATACATTCTAAAATATTATTTACCAACCCCCTAAATAAACCCACAGGTAAAAGCGAATAAAAGCTAAAAATATTTGTGTACAAATATGATTATAAAATGTTATTTTATAATTCTAATCTAAAAGCTGCATTATTTCTTAAATCCAGTGATTATTTCAATTTCTCATTGTCCCAATATAGGCAGATGTTATATAGCCTGATCTTCTCTCGGTCATTCTGATCACTGTTTGCCTTTGTAACTTTTGCAACTATTATTCCTATACACTTAATTCCTCTTCAATATATAATGCATGAAGAAAACTATAAGGCTGCATCCTTCATGAACATATCAGTAGATTTGCTAGTGTATCAAAGATCCTCATAAACAATCCGTGTCTGCTCTTGATTTCCTGTTCTAAAAGTGTAATTTAATATTGGCCTTTCCAGACAGAAGTAGAATTGTCTCTGTTTTGTTCGGAAATATTTTTTTATGATGGGTTATTTCAAAATGTGTCACAGAAAAGGATCAGAAACACCTAACTAAAAAGGCCACTGTTATACAATAATAGTGTATGTTAGCTTCTATTGTCCCATCTGACTAGGGAATTTAAAGAGTATCTTGAATACATAATAGTTGTAAGTGTTCCCTTAGTCCTTCATTATCTATAGTCAAATTACATGGCCTTATTATGCTTTTAAATATGCTGATAATTCCCCCCCAAAAAAGTGGTTCTTGAGTGCCTTCCGTTATTTAGGATCTTTCTATAAATGAAATGATAACCCTTCAGACTTTAACACAACAACTAATGGATGGTTGTTTGGACACAGTGAATTGTTTCACCTATTATTAAGAAAGAAAACAGTAACATCCCCCCCAAAAAACACACCTCCTTTTATTCCAACATCTTAAAAATATAAACAAATCCTACACTAAATTCCCTGAAAATTATATATGGAGTTTCACTTAAACAAGAGAACTGCACGCTCGAAAGGAGATTCTAAAGTAGCTGATGTCCAAACGTGAGTTCCATGAAGTCCAAATCAGTATCTATATTACTTTCAGCAAACCTGAAATACATTCCATTATTGAATAACCTGTGATTAATTCCCACTGGTAATGAGAATCAGACTCTGTGCTCTATACATACACTTAATATGTATGTATAAATTCCTTACCCATATATAACCTCACGTAGGTTATTGGAAGCAAGGAATTAAAAAACCTCAAAACTAACCAGACTGGGGTAGTGGAGGTATGTCTCCAAGACGTTTTATGGGATCTCTTTAATCAATAATTCTATTACTTGGGATGTCAATTTTCCTTTCATCAGCTTTTCCAAGCATAGCACATGCTTCTTTATCACCACCTCTCTCAGAGTATCACCAAAACACTCAGTGAACTTAGGCAGGGAGCAGCATACAAAATTTGTAAGAGATCCTTTCAATATTCTTTGCTGCTCATATCTCCAGACTTCTGGGAAACAGACCTCTCTCCTCTGTTACATGCGTTTAGTATCCAGAATACTAAGTCACATACCAGGGTTAGTAGGTATCATGCAAATAAAAAATCAGATAAGAAACAAAGTCTACAGCTCTGGTAAGAATTTTGCATGAGATTCTCCTGATTGTCCTTCTCCCCACCTCTTCCTTCTCTAGCATATATAACTCACCACAGGATAATACGGATCTCTCGTTCTCCAGGACCTTACATTCCATACACAATTGATCAAACTACCTATCAGTATGTACTGTGGTGTTTTAGACTGGGAAAGCCCTTGTGGATAGCATGGGATATGGGAAGTGGCAAATTCTTTTAAGCTCTGCTCCCACACCAGCATCCTTTTCCTGCCTCACAACACGACGACTTGCTTTAAGGCTTCAGCAACTTCATCAATGAAAAGCTGAAAGGTATATTCACTACTAATCCAGTAAAATTCTTGAGGATTGCTCTAGGAGGAATAGCTTGACAATGCACTATGGCATAATCGTTGGGGTTTAGTGGCAAATTTAGGCTCTGCCATGGTACTGTTGGTATTTGGCAAAGTAATGCCAGCTTAAAATAGCACATCGTGTGACTGACCTCTATTTTCATTACCATGCCAACCTTACCATAGATGGGCTGTATTTCATAGCAACAATTTTCCATTCACAATGCAAAACTGTTGCAATAAACTTCTTTTTCCAAATTTAATTTAAAATTGATTAATCATCCACAGACATACCTTGTCATGTAAACAGAATGAAACTACTGCTGCACAAACTTATCTGCAGCTTGCACCGAAATACATAAGAAGCCTAGAGAATTTACCTGTGCCTGTTAGTGAATTATCACTGCCATCCAAGAATAAATCCTTATGCATATATTGTCATCAAAATATCTAAAACTGGAAATACACCATGTAATGACGTAAAAAATTACTGGTCCTGTCAGAATACCTAGAATTGTAACTTCCTTACAAACTATATTTGTAATGTATGATATTTATATACATGTACACTAATTCAGGTGCACATAAATTGATAATCAGTGATGTTCAATGCCATTATCTTACATGGGGAGATGTGTCCCACTGAAGTTGTTCAGAACCTTTTAAAATCAAATCCTTACTCCTAAGGACGCAGACTAAAAGATACGTGATCATTGGTTTTGGTTAACTGTAAAATGATCTTCATTCATTCACAACTTTGAGAAAAAAAATATGAGGGAAGTTCTGAAGTATAAATATAAACCCTAAACTGGTATTATACTATTCTTGAAAGAGGATAATTGAGAATATAAAAATACATTTATATTCTGCTGATGACTAAAATGAGTCACATTCTTACACCTGCCTGATGAATAGACTGTAATATGAATAGAATCACGGAAGAAATTAAATTGGAGCCTTTCTGCTCAAACATGAACACTACAATTTCACCATGGCCATGGAAGGATTACACGTAGATGTGTTTATACATTATCCTCTCATATTGTGTCAAGACACTATTTTCTGTGTAAATTACCTATTTCAGTAAATCGATAGGCTAGAGATGCAAATCTAATGCAATTAGATGCAGAGATGCAAATTACTAATCCCTCAGTTCTATTTGCTTACCCCAATGGATGTTGGTTTTAAGTTACAAATAAATTCTGTCCTGAATGACAATCTGAGAACATGAAAGAACAAAAATTGAATCATCATGCATAATCCTGGCTTTAGTGACTCTATTTCTTCTCTAGCCCATCCAGGTTCCAGAATTTCAGGAGCATGAAAGAACATTACAAAAATAGTAACGCAATGTTTCCACGCTTTCCCAAATACTCACTTTTACTATAAGCAGATCCGTGCTTGGAGATTTCCCCCAAAACAACTTTCACAAAGAAAATATGACAGTGCCAAACTGGCAGAGATTGTGCGCCATTGTAAAGCACAGCTTCATCTCAGCTACCTCCACAAATGAATAAATGAATGAAAACTCGGTATTTTGAAATGCACTCTCAATAAGTACTATAAAATGCAATTACAATGCAAATGTGTCAGGGATTCTATCATCTAGTGTCCAAAAATGGGGAAAAAAATGCAGAAGATGAAACAGAAAACATTAGTGATATGTTTGGAATGCAATTCAACACAATCTTAAACTACTTTAGCATTAATTTACAGATGTAATCAAGGTTTAACACATAGTACAGTTGTTTTCCATTCCACTTAACTGTATTAACTTTACATTTTATATATTACTTTATTACTTTACATTTCAGAATAGTTTGTCTGCCTGACTGTCCATCCTAAAGCACGGATCTTCCTAACTTTGTTATTCTTCTAATCAGAGGAATTTATTCCTCTGCATAACTGCTATTAATTTATCCAGCATTGCAAATAGTCACCCCAGTCCCGAACAAACAAGTTTTTTAGTGGTGACCTTGTAGTTGGTCTTAAATTTTCCTCTGAGAGATTCCTAAGCCATTGCTTTGTGCATGTACCCATAGCTGCTATTTGAATTACATTCTCAGTTTCCTTCTACCACACAACCACCACGCACATTGTAGCCTAGACCTCGGATGCAGCGAACAGCCAGGCTAACCTCTACTGTCAAATAATTGGTAAGACATTAACAGCAGCTATAAAACAGCTGGGTTTATATCCAGCCTCTAAAACTACATCATCCACAGTCTGGAGGGTTTACCTGGGACCAGGTTTAGTCTTGTCCCCTGAAGCAGACAACGCCACCACACACAGCTCAAAGCTATCCAAAAGCCAATCTGCCTGATCCATGACAGCCAGTGTGCATGTGGAGCCTCCAGTACAACTCCCAGTGCAGTTTCTTGCAAACAAAATCTATTTCACATGGACTAAACCTGCTCTGCAAACCCCTAGCCAGCACGTGGCAAGTGGGGATAATTGTCAGATTGATTTAAAAAACAGGCTAACGCTGCAAATTAATGTATTAACATGTGGAGGCCAGAGAGCCAGTTGGGGAAAAATGTATCTCAGTATAATGTTTATAATTAGACAACTTTAGGCTGTCATCATATTTATTTTATATATTTTATATATTTTATTTTTATATTTTGGTCCTTCACTAATCAGGAAGCCATAAAACACATTTTCACAAACCATCAGAATGACCTTTAAATAAGAAAAGTCCAAGCATTATTATTCTTCAAAAGCTTCTCTTCTTGAGTAAAGTACAGTACTTAACTTTCTTTTCAGCCCTTTAAAAATTGCTCAGTTGTATCCATAACAAGAATCATCTGAACAAACATACAAGAAGTTATCACCAATGTAATAACAAAGAAAGGACAATACAGCGTCTGCTTGATCAGAACACTTTCTCTTCTTTTATTAAAGTAACATTTAAACAAAAGAGGTGAATTGCATACTAGGTGGAAGTAGGAGAAATGTGGAAATACGGCCAGCAGATCAAGAGCTGTCGTTACTCCCCCAACATACAGGTACTTGGTATCAGCAGGATTGCTGCCACTTCAGTTCAACTGAAAATTGGAGAAACTGAGGAGAATATGTTGGAATTAAACCAAGATGGGCAAGGGTCTAGAGCTCATGTCCTCTGAAGAGAAGCTGAAGGAACTGAACTTGGTTAGATTGTCAAAGAGGAAGTTAAAGGGCCATCTAATAGTCTTCTCTACTTGAAGGGAAGTTACAAAGATGATGGAGCCAAAATCTCGTTGGAATGGTAGCAAATGATAATATAAAAGGTCATTGGCCATCAACTGTAGCTTGGGAAGTTTAAGTTGGACATTAGGAAAAAGTTCTTCACTATGAGGGCAGTGCAACACTGGAAAAGGTTACCCAAAGAAGACAATAAATCTTTGTCTTTGTAGATGTACACAAATTCATGGCTCACCTGATCTAGCATTGGTGTTAATCCTGCTTCAAAAAGCTGGACTGCACGCCCTCCAGAAGTCAGTCCCAACCCACATTGCTATGGTTTGGTGAAGAACTGTCTGGTCCAGTATAAAAAACTAGTTTCATAAGTGTGAAATGTCCAGGTTAGAGTATGATCGCCACTACATTCCGCAAGGATTATGCTAGATCTGTCTCTGGGTTGCTCAGATGTATTACACCAGCTCACTGGGGAAAGGAGAAGGACTACAGAAGAATGCTCTTTCACACAAAATCAGCCTTAAACTAAACAAAGATATGTACCTGAGATACGTGAGATTACTTGAGCAATTGGCAACTCCACAGAACAGATCACTACAAAACTAAAATGTCAAGATGTAATCTGAATACTTTAACTAGGTGGGCATTGACTTCCAACGCAAGAATGAGACCTTCTTATTGCTCCTATAATCTCAACTGTCTTGCTGTCATTTGGGTGGCATTTTGATATGTTGGATGTAATTAAAAAAAAATCATTATCATCAGAAGCGTGCACCTAAGGCAAAGTACAAGAAGACAGAAAGCATTTACAGAAAACTCAAGACCTACATCTCAGCAAGAATGTACCAACAAACAAACAGATCCAAACACCACCCACCACGCACCGAACACCTCTTCCCCCTGTTTGGAATGAACTCCAACTTTCAGTAAATATGTAGTTTCTTTTTTTCCTAATTCTATTTATGCACAAATTCATCATAACCCAATATCAAATGATTCTTCTATACCAAACTCTGGTCAAAATTCCTAAACTCCTACACTGAAGAAGCACAAAAATAGCTTCTTAGTTATTCTCTATCTTCTGGTGGTATAAAGCTCTAGTTATAGTTCCAGATTTACCACGAAATAATCAAGAGTATAGACTTTCATTTAGAGATCATATAGGAACAGTATCAAAGCCTAAGTAAATACTGTGTTATTAAATATGCAACCAAACAGAAGAAACATCTTCAAAAGGGTAGTACTGATAGCATCTGTGATTTTCTCTTTAAAATGTGCAGACTTCAATACAATGACAAATACAGGTCGATTAACCTTGCTCCAGATTTAAATGTATAACCAATTAACTAAATTAATCTTTCAAAAAAATAACAGCCATTGCCATTATTCTTTGCACAATCCCTGTTTAGTTTCATGATGGTATACATTTTAATGAAAAACTCATTATAATGTAGCATAAGGCATAATTAATTCTGGAAGATTTTTTTGAGTAAATAGCTAGTACAGATGCTGAAATCCATTTTCCTACTGGCTTTATTAATCTTTCATAAACCAGTATTTCCACTACAATGGCTCGCAACAGCTCCACAGAAGTTTTAGAAATGCATTAGCTGTCATCAGTGGTGTTAATCTAAGATGTTATCATTTGTATGTTTGTACTTTTAATATTATGATTTTTGAAACAGGTTACAGCTTTGTTTATGCTTTGAGAAGTAGCATCTCTATAAAGCAGATGGAATATTAAAAAATAATTATTTAATTTTTCTGTAGTTAAATTACTCAAACTCTTCAGCTAACAACATTGAGAATATGTTTATTTAGGAAAATCTGAGTAGTCAATGGCTAATTTCAAATCCTAGTGTATGTAAACAAATCATAAAATGAATTAATCTATATAGTGAGAGGCAGCCAATTTTCACCAAAACTATGCTTTACAGATATGATATGGTAGAGTGAACTTTTACCCTAGGATTAGAATTGCCGTGCAAGCATATAGTTCAGCTTCACAAACTCCAAACACCTTCACTAAGAAGTGTTTCTGGGTATTTGCTGAGCTTATGTAAGAGTCATTTAAATTCACAGAGAAACACTGGAAAGATGAAATGAATCCCCAGTGCTCTTACACTCCGGAAATAGATGCTTTAAGACATGAAGAAAGAGAATTAGTGTTAGCAAACATACAGGAATCCACTCTTCCCCTGGATTCCCCTTATTTAAACACACATTTATATATATAATACTACTGTATTTCTTCAATTCTTAATTACATATAACATTATATTTCAAAGTTTTAAACAAACTTGTGAAAGAAAGACCTACTTCTTGGAGACCAGTGTTGAAGACAATAATTTGTTAGCTTCCAAATCCACAGCATGCTAAAAAAAGCCCAGGCATCTAAAACTCCTCTGTCTTCTGAGGGCTTATAAAATACTCAAAAGCACAAGCTCTTCACCTTTCCTTCATTTTAACTGATGAGGAAAGTTTATCAAGCCACCTTGGAATGATAACTAGTAACTGCCTGGAAACTGGGTGCCTACAATAGTCCTCACTGGGTTAAGACATAATTAGTTGCTTAAGTAAACGGAGAGCGGGATCTCCAAGTAATTGTCACTGAGCTGTGCTCCATGACTTGTTCTCACGGTCGTTCTTCACTATCTTAAGCCCTTTCTTTCTCTGCTGACAACTTAAATTTTGAATTTTTTTTAAATATTGTTCTTGGTCAGGGCCAGCCAAGAATATTTTCCCATGTGGGTCACCATTCTCTGAAAGAAGATTCACTAGATTTCCAGGTGATTTCTGTACCATCTTTTCCCTCACCTTGCATACTGAAACTGCCAAAAAAGAAGCATTTTCAACAGCTACGCACCCAAAAATACATTTTCTGCCACCTACAAGGACAAAATCTTTTAAAACAGCCTTACTGTATGTCTCAAGCTGTCTGCTTCAAAGGACTGATTTGTTGTAGTAATAAAGGTGCAACAATACTTTACATTCCACTAAGGAGAGTGCAAGTGATGACTGCTCAAAAATTCATCATTCCAAAAACCAAATGAAGACAAAAAGAAAGATCTGCACTAACAGAAAGGAGCAACATGGAATGTGGCTTTCAGACTGCCTGAGACTGAAAGGAAGGCTAGGTATTACAGATAAAATACACACATAAGCAGGTAAAAATGGTATTGTAACAATCCATGGAAACAAACACTGTAACAGCTTATAGTAAAGAAGTACCAGAGTACCCCTGGTAAAGAAACCAAATTGCAGATTTTGCCAGCCATAAATGAGTGTATGGAGGAAAATAACAGACTTTATTGGTCTCTATAGGATGGATTTAAAATTAGAGCAATATACAAATAAATGAAAAATTTGTCCCAGATAGCATGAAGGCTTTGTGAAATGAGTCACACAGTGCTTCTTACAGATTTCCTCATTAGGTCCTGCCTAAGAACCTCACCAACAGTTTACTGGAAAACACAAGCTGAAATGGAAATGACAATGACATTAAGCATTTCTTTCTCATAAGGAGAAAAAGCACTTCCAAGAGTATCTTTTTATTTACAAGAAGGAGACTATGTGGACATAAGCCAACTTTTTAAACATTAACTACCAACTATGATATACATATGAAAAAGTGGAATTCTGTGAAATTAAAATTATAAATGAAAAAAAATGCCCGTCCTTTTGTTTTCTATGAAATGCAATTTTAGGCCTTCCAAGACCTGTGGGAAGGGCAGGATGTGTGCCAGTTATCCCATTCACCAGCACATCCGCAGTCGGCAACTGTTCAGGAGGCTTGCTAGGCCTTGGAATTACAACAGCAATCTTGAAAGCACACGTCACGAACATGTCACTGGAAATTCATATTAATGCTACCACGTGACCTAAAGAGTCATATTTCTGGAGTGTTCTAATTTACTACTGCATGAACATTGCAAAGGCAGAAACACAGTCTTAGAAGGGCTACGCAGGAAGAAAAATCTATAGCATTTCGTAAATCTATAGTATTTTCCAGTCCCTAAGTAATATTTTACTTACGTAGTGTCTGTTGTACAGCTGCTATGTATCTTATTTTTACCTGTCATGCATTTCCTCAATAAAGGTTTTCTTTTACAGAAGTGTACACTCAGGAAAAAAAGCAGAGCTATAACAATCATGTCACTGGTGCTACTGTTTACCATTATCTTCAAGGTTTTAGGGTTGATTTACATTGCGTTCCTCCCTATTTGACTTTAATTGTCTGCTTCAAGTTGTCAGGACATAACTATATCTTAGATTTGCATTGCATTAGGGGATCTTTTCCTTTCTCTATTGATCTTGTCTTACGGAGTAATTTAACTCAATTTTAATTTTCTTTTGCATGCGGGGTGCTCTCTATCCAAGGAAGTGAGTTATGTGTATTCAAGTGGTGCATCTTATGAATCTTGTTAAGCTTTACCGCCTTATAGCCCGCACTGATGGAATATTTAATCACAGAAATGAGTTGGCAGATATGATGTACAATACGGTTAAGCCTTGCGGCGTGCGTCTTCACCGGCAATTGAGGAACGGGTGAATTTGCCATTCATCAGTGCCATCCTGACAGCTTTGTATAACCTTCTGGTTTTTTACTTATTTATGAAGATTAAAGGTACTTTAAATCAACAGTTTCTCTGCAAGTGTATCGTCTTCTTTTTTTTCCCATCATTTATTAGGGGTTAAAGGAACTTCTTGCACTGACTATGAAAGAATTGGTACAATTTTTATGTGACAGTGTTGGAGACAACAATTAAACCAAATAACTGAAATATTGACTGTCTTAAAAAATCACATATCTAATTTTAGAATTGTCAAAAGTGCAACTGTTTCTTCTCCAAGTAAGTTGGCAGTGAGGAATCCAAAAAGTAAGATACGTTGCAATATTCTATTTCGGCATGCAAGAACTGCATTGCTCTTTTACTGTTTCATTTTCTAACAGTTTTAAAAGATCCACACATAGCTCTTTTTTTAAAACTAAATTGCTTAAAAGAAAATTTAAATATACAAAAATAAATTATCTTTTATTCAATACAAAATATATTTCATACGAATTTTTTAAAAGCCCTAAACTACCTGCACGGATAAACAGAAAGAAAAAGTGAAATACATGAAGTATCCTGATAGAACTTTCTGCATAGGTGTGGTGAAGTGCATGTCATAATTCATAAAATTAAATTAATACTCTACTAATGGTAATTAAAGATTCTCATTAAGAAGGGCAAACACCTCCCTTGTGTTGGCAATAAAAAAGCACTTGGGACTTTAGGAGGTTATACAAAAAAAAATCAATAACCTGCCATTTTATAATTAAAAGACAAAATAAATGTTAGGGAAAAGTCCAGTAAATTAGGAAAATTACCTTCAGGAGAGATTGAAAATATTGATTTTAATTTACAAACTATGTGAACTCTTCATGCCCTACTTCATGAGACAATTATAAATCAGATTGTTAATTCTGCATACGTATTAGAAAATTGATTACTGTACTATGGGAATATTATTATATTTGTCATTAACACAAAGTCATTTATATAAAATGAGTAATAACTCTGACTTTCTAATTTATGCGGGTTCAGCATTGGTTCACTAACTACTCAAAGGAGATCAATGTTAAATTCCTGTTTTCAATGTAGGCATACATCAAAGAAGGAAATAAATTCTGCCTACACTAAATACTGCAATTCCATGAATGTCAAGTTAGTATTTTCATTCTACTGTGCTACTTTTAGCCTAACTGGAACATTTTTATCTTGGTAGATGGCACTGGATGTGTTACAGACAGCTTTTTTAAAACAAATGCTTGTAAAAGTGGTCCTATTAAACGTTTTTTATCTCTTGATGTTCCTTGAAACAATGAAAGTTTCTTCAGCTTTGTCTAACAGAGGATTGGATACCTCCATGAATAGAGAATGCCCAGTTTATGAAGAGGCAACCTCTTCTCAAGCTTAACCACCATCTGTGAAGAATGCTTTCCTAATAACTGTTCTCTACTTGCTGTAAAGAATGTACTCTACAATTATCTCTTTATTCTCAGTTACCTTATGTGTGTGACAATGGATATCTTTGTTATTTAAAACATGATTAAGTATTTGCATCCAGTATACACAGAGCTGACAAAGGAAAAGCAGATCCAAAAGGAAAACTTAAAAATACCCAGAGCCTGCCATGAAAGTAACGGAAGACTCATATATGATGGATAAAAAAAAAAGGCAGACAACTTTATTATCTGTTAGAAAGATTTGGATTTACAGTGATTATCACTGTCTTAGACGTAATTTCCTAGCTTTCGAAAAAATGCCTTGTTTGGGTTTGCTAGTGATTATGTTTATGGTCAGGATTCAGATTCCTCCAAAGTCAGCTGGGGTTTTGAGTACGACCATGTTTGTTTTCAGTACTGTTCCTAGAGCACTTTTAGAAGCTGTTCCTACTCATGACTGACTTCCTGTAGAAAAAGACTGTATCTGAATAACTCCAGATTATGACCAGGATCAGAATTCGGTCTCAGTGAAGACTCGAGAGATTATATAGATTTAAAATACAAAAATTTTAAGAAACTGAAAAACCGAATATAAAGTTTAAGGAAAAATATTCAAGAAAAAAAATATGGACACAAATGCTCTATATCTATGTGTGTCTATACAAAATCTGTCTTTATAGATAGATTTTTGCTGTTGTTGTTGCTCACTAGGTTTTACTAATTCCCAGAAAAAATTGACTGTACTGAAATATACAATAAATAAAATAAAAATAAGATATAGATAAAATAAAATCTCATGTAAGACTGGGATACTGCAATACCTTTCATTTTATACTATCTACTTTCCAAGAAAAAGGTACTCATATATCTTCTACACAAACTTCTTATTATGTCCAGGTAACTTAAATCCTGCATCATAAATCTGTAAATGACTTGTAGATAACATCAATCAAACAAAGAAACTAAACCTCACACCAAATGCATGCTTTGTACTTTTGCATGTTTAAAAGAATACTTAAAATTTGGCAACTATATCATAATCCTTACCTGCATAGAATTCTGGACTATAAACTGCACCAACAACTGGATTTAATTTCCAGCCTGCAGCAAACATAAAAACATAATTGAGTTAATATTGCAATTAGTCATAATAATAATAATGATTTTTAAATTTTATTTTTCTATAGAGGTACACAGATGAAATGACTTCAAAAAAAGGTCAGTTTAATGAAAGTTTTATAGGCATCTTATTTTACTGACCTTTAATATCAAACTCTGAAGTATGGTAATAAGTAATGAAACAAAGCATTCTCTGGACATGTGGTACTGGAGTAAATTACCAGGTGAATTATCTTGGCTGCAATGCACAGTTGCCATGGACTTGTACCCTTAAGTTACAGAACGCAGTCAGAGCTAGCTCAGGCATCCCTCTTTCACTCAGTACCAGAGCAGATCAGTTCTTTTTCACTGCTTTAACTCCCTGATTACAAGGCAGAGAGGCTGAACCACTTCATTTGTCGGGCATAAGTGTTTCTGGGAAGCGTGTGTTGGTGTAGTTACACAGCAATCAAACACTCTGAGTGTTTTGATTCTTCTGTGGGAAAATGAAAGCATAGACACTGTATGGAAATGACACAAAAAGAGATGTGTGCACTGTGGGATCCCAGTCAAATGCCAGAGACTCTGCATTTGTACATCAGACTGTCTGCACTGAAACAGGACAGCTATGGGCAGGAACCAAAAGTGACTGCACTGCCTGCACTTAGGGCTGGGAAATGCTGTCAGGATATTGCTACATAGCAGCCTGAATATAAGGAAATTCTGTAGTCACAATCTGCAGAGCTCTTAAGTGGTACAAATGCAATCATTGCCTTTGTCTTAAACGATCGCCGTCCTCCCACAGCTGGCATAAAACCACAGCACAAAACCAACAGGTATTCTGTGTCATGAGCTCTGGCCAAACTCCAAAGGATTGCTGTCACATCCTTACACCAGATGTGGCACTTCCAGGTAAGCCTGGAGCGAACAGGCTCACTGGAGAGGCAGGATCTTCTTTTAAAGCAGAGGTGATGCTGAAGACAACAATATGGAAGGAACTGAAGAGAACAGCAAGAGAAAACACTTGCAAACTTATTAGCATTCTCAGCAGTGGTGAAGTGTCAATAATTACTGTGTTTTGCCCAGCCACAGGTGGATCCACTTCCAATTAAATCCAAATGCCACAGAACATCCCCCATCCATATGAATTTATTTTTTTTTTGGTGTTTGAAGAATTAGTTTGACTACTGGGATTGAAAAATTAGGGGTTTTCCAAAAGCAGATTTGAATCAAAGGAGTGGGAAGCACCATTTGTAAATGGGAATAAAGACAAAAAAAACCCAGAGGAAAAGCATATCTTAAACTCAAGAACTATGGTACTTTAAATAGATACAGTAACTATGCTGCTGGAAGCAAAATACAATCAAGACAAGGACGACAAGGCTTTTCAAAATCAGAAGATCCAAGATTAGAAGAATTTAAATGCAAACTATATTCAGAGTTGTTTCTGCCTTGGCCAGATCATGTAATGCAAAAGCACAATAGAAGACCATAAAACCAGAATGGATTCTAAACCTGAAAAAGTCTAATAACACAAAATAATAAAAAAGAAAACTATTTCTACTCACAAAAACACTGTTATCTCCATCTAAGCCACATACCAGTAATTAACTGTTCAGTGACAAAATTGAGGGGTGTTTTTGAAATGAAACTCATTAATAAGTTTAAACAAAGAGCAGCACTGCATGAAATCTGCTCTGTAGAACTGATTGAAATGGTTATATATAGCAACTTTTAGGTATATATATATATATTTACCTAAAAGACAATTACAGAAGTTGAAAAATGGCCAAACAAGAAGGGCTAAAATATCTTTCCTCCTTAAAACTTCACAGCATTTGTACCTGACCTTCAATTTTACACACTACAGGATTATATTTAGGAATGCCATGGTATAACAAATACTCTTAGCCAAATTTTGACTGATAGAAAATGATCCAAATATTGAGACTTTCTGTAAAAGTCTAACTTTTTATAGCTTAGTGAATATTTGATATTTCAAATTCACTACTTCTTCAAAAGACCACTGATCAATGCCATGTAAAATGAAAGATGGGACTGAATTTCAGATCTGTCAGCTTTTGCTGTCAAAGAAGCTGACAGACACCTCTCAGCTTCTAAGTTACACGAACAGCACCACAATTTGTCTGAGAGAAAGAAAAAATCTGGGAAGACGCAGATTGCTCTTCACACTGAAAGCCACTCTTTCAGCTCCTTTCCTCTCTCACAGTGACTGCTGTCTCATCTAACTTTTTGAAGCTTATACAGGAAATACTTCATTCATCCTGAAAATAACTGTAATTAAACTTAACTTTATCTTGTCAGCTACCCTTGTGCTGGGCCGTAGCTGTGGGGGTTAATCAAGTCTGATCAGAGTTGATGTATCCAAGCCAGCAGCCGCCAAGTAACCCCACTTCAGCAGCTGGAGGAAGCAAATTCCCTCCAGTGGGTGTAACAGTGCATTTTTCTTACTGTCACAATCTTAATCTCCTTCTTATGTTGAAATATAAAAGCTCAAAATGTAAAAAACAAACAAGGAAACAAACAACCCCTTTGCCTGCCCCCAAACCCCACCCGTCCAGTCAATGAAAGGAATATGGGTTAAGCCTGCTAAAGGGAAGGGAATAATCCTACTGCAGAGTGTAACAAGCTTTGGTAGAAAGTGGAGCACAGCAATGTAGAGGATTATTTTCACTCCATAGGCCAGACAGGTACCTGTGGCCAGAGGAATGCTTTGGTTGGAAAGAAACCCTTTGACAGTGTTTGTTTTCCTCCTGTTTGCAAACAGAGGGGAGGAAAGAGGAGTGGGAGGGAATTTAACTGTGGTAACAGTCACTAGCCAGGGTTTTGAACTATCAGTTTAGATCAACAAAAGGCTCAAATTCAAGATACTGGAATTATAAACTTTAAAACATACACATCCCTCTACTGATCTCTGTTTCACCCTCCTCATTCATTGCTGCGGTTCTGTGAACCTACTTAAACATAATTCTGTATTCCCTGCAACACTTGGATGAACATCCTGAATTCCAATATGGGCATCAGAAGAAAGTATAACTATGAACAGGATAGGTTGGACCATCTGAAAACATCTCCATAATATGTTTGCCAACAGCTCGATCTCCTGACACTGACTTTATCTGCAAGGAAAAGGCATTCTATCTCCAAAGAACATGAGATCAGCCATCAAAATGACCCTGTCTGATAACAAACGTGCACAAAAAAGCTCTCCTAGCAACTAAGGAATCATTAACTGCTCATTGCAGGAATCATCAAAGATCACTGGAAAGCATACTGATTTCAAAACCAATCCAGGACATAAAAGCAAATCGCTTATTTGAATGAAGCTACATTTATTAAAAAAAGTCTAGATTTTTGTGCTTTTTGCACTTTTTTGTTTGTGCTTTTGTACAGACTTTTGCAATCATATTTCAACATGAGCCCTATTGTCAAACAACCAGCAGTATTCAGGAATGGAAGACAAAACAGAGTGTATCTTTTAAATTACGGTAAATATTAGTGCCTGATGTTTTCATATAATGCCACGAGTGCCCCAGCTCCATTTTGAATCCCTGACAATAACATGTCAGTCACCACAAACTCCTTGAAAAACAAAGCCACACATTAAAGAGAAATTGGTTCAGAAGGGACAGGCATGTGCAAACAAAAGGTTTCTGACTATCTGCATCAGAAGCATCTTTTAATGTTATTTTGCTTGGAGAAGAAAACAAAATAACTAGCCCTATATTTTATTTAAAAGAAGAGACCTTTACTTTAGACAACACTAATCTTCAATAATCAGCTATAACACCAGTTAATTCCTGACAAAATAAAGAACTAGAATCATACAATGTCAGAATGACTGATAACAGGAGCACTGATTAAACAAAATGAAGATCCTTCACATCTACCCTTGGATCCTTGCTGCTCGCAATGTTTATGCAAGAGGAACAGGATTCTTCTTCTGTGATTACTTTACGGGATCTCAGATATTAAAAGAAAAGTAAAAAAAATCAAAATGTACGAACTACAACCAGAATTTGTCTTGGTAGGTACCCCTTAAAAGGAGTGCAAAAGAACATACACCATGCAACACCTTGGACGTACGGATTCACAAGGATAAATGCTAATTTTTTATGCACTAAACATGAAGTTTCGTACTTTTGGTTAAATCTAGTCCGGATGGGACAAGATGAAAAGCGACAGACGTGGCACTGGGGAACACTTAACAGCAGAGTTTTATCATTGCTGGCTTGGATATTAATTAATGATAATATATGGACCTAAGTAATCCTGTCATGCAGGACATGGAGGTAAACCTCTGCCAAAACCAGACACCTCAAAATCTCACATCTCTATTTCCAGCATTTCCTTCCTTCAGTACTGAATGTGCCGATACATAACACGTTCTTTGATAATTATTAGTTCTGTACCCTGGTGGATAACATGACTAAAAAATATACATCATAATTTATAACAAAACAATTTTTATCCTTTTATTATCACAGCATAGCAGAGAAAGTTCACAGCATCGTATTCATATAGGTGATTTCCTCCTTCTTGCAACAAAATCTTGTTATGTGACCCAGTCAAGCTTTGCATTTCTTTCACTAGATTCAGTGAAATGTTTTAAACCAGTAAAGATGAACGAGAGTTCCCCATCTGTATGATTTGTTGCGTTCCCCATTTACATACAAAAAAAGGAAAAAAGCAGTTTCTGAGAAAGCACGAGGACTTTTAGACTTCTCCGGATCACTTCACCTTGCTCAGTTACCACATACCAAATGAAAACTATCACCACATTTTATTTTTACTGTGGTAGGGAAAAATTATGACTCTCGTTACAAAAATAAAGCCACTGTTTGTTCTAGGTTTAGCAATGAAACCTAACGAAACCTCAGATACAGAAAATAAGATCCAGTTTATTTCAAAATTAAAAGGAATCTAATCTACCTATGGAAACCTTTACTGGTGTATGTACAACTTTCATCTGCTTTCTACGGGACAGGAAAAACTAAGCTGAACTGAAAAGCAAACTATTTTAACGACACAGTCTAGTAAAATTAGACAATGTAATTGCAGTTAACTTCAATTGATGTATTATGTTTGACATTGTTGAGTGAGGAACTTGTTAGAATTTTCTGAACTAGCAAATGCAAACAACTCAAGCCCACGATCAAACTTTTGCCAAAGGAAACATTTTTTAAATGTGTTGCTTCCAAACCCCTCAAATATCTATGGATTATTTTTCTATCATTAATGTACAACATTATACCAACTTAAGTCAGTATCAGAATGAATTTTTTTTAGACAGCTTGTACTTAAGATTTTTCCAGGAAAAAAAAGCCAAGGCAGCACCCAATTATAGTTTGCCTTTTTCTTCTAACAAATTGGGGAAGGAAGGCACAGAAAACCATCTTTGCCTTGTTCTGTGTCTTGGTACTAAGAAGTATCTCATGTCTGACAGAGACACTCTTCATACTGCTCTCGCTACCTCCACCATCCAAGCAGAGTTGAATCCTCGGACCAGTACCTCCATTTCAACACAAACTTTGCTCAAAGCTAGAAGAGAATAATCCTCTCCTATTAGGTATGTTTCCCTACACAAAAGGCACTGTGGTTAAACACTGGGATTGCAGTCAGGCAAAATGACACACGCTGGCCCTGAATTAGCTGAACTCCACACTGATTGAATTTATGCCCAGCCATATCATGTTTTAAGTCACTGGACAAAGCCCGAGCCCAAGGAGATGCAGGGGATGTGGACTATGACACGTCATGAGTGGCAGAGGTCACCTACTCAGCAGAACAGTCAGGTCTCACATGCATTGACACTGAAACAAAGCACTCGGATCTCATGCACTTACCATTCGTGTAAGGGTTGACGGTCTTTTTATTTGTCATTACACGCGCTGTTGCATTATTTACCTAAGCACATAGAACATTGGATTAGAAAGGGTTACAGGGTGGGTCCATGTTTCTATCAAATGCATGCATTATTACTGCTATTAGTCATGTAAAAATAAAATGCAATTTAATTTAAAGGCAACAGGTGCATAACAAAATCATACTATTTATAATTACATTTACTTTCATAACCATTTTAACTTACAAATCATTTCAATAAAGCAACATCATATCATTTAAACTTTAATAAAAAGACATTAAAAGCAAATTAAAAGGTTCTGCATAATTTAAGACTTAAGAGCATGCTTGTATTCCATGATAACACTGATACAATAAATACTCAAAACAGAAAAAAAATATTATATGAAGGAACATGCAGTGGAGTAGAAGGGAAAGAGACAAGGTACAAGGAAACAAAGAAAATGTCAAAAAAAGGGACAAACGAATTTTAGCAGTGTGCAACATAACCCTTTAGAAGAGAAGTACCATTGGAAAAGCAACATCTAGCATTCAACACTTGGAACAAGAGCCTTTTTCATTGCAAGAATTAACAAAATCATTCAAGCTTTAAAATCACAGCTAACAAAAGGATAAAAAGAGGGTGCATTATTTAACACAATATGGAGTTAACAATCTGAGTAAGATGTGCACGAAGTCATATCCTCAATCCAATCAGTGCCTCCCAGGCTTGCTTAAAACGTACACTCAATTACAGGCGTACCAATATAGAAAAAAATGTAGCATCAAGAAAACTTAATACAACAAGTCAAAAAAATTCACGTGGTATATCAGCGCTAAATACGTGAAACGGCAGATGGACTTCTCCACTTACCATTCAGCACCATCGCCAGCATGGGTATGTATACAGTTACCATGGTTACTGAGAGTTTGGTGAGGGCCCTAAGCGCTACCGTCGAAGGGGGAAAATGAAAAGGCAAAATATGCAACATCTTACTCAAAAGACGACAGCATTTTCAATTGGTATCTTTTTTATTCTAACAAATACGACTGAGGCAGTATTGAAGGGGATCCAGTGGTATTAAATCATATTTGTGTTGGGTTTTTTTAATAGATATGAATAGCTCAGGCCATCCAGCCAAAGTAGCCTGATGTCTTCATTAAAAATTAAATGTTAAAATTGGTTGGTCTCCAGTCTGTCTTTGTTTCCTTTTCTTGTACATCTTTTGGATGCTTCTTTCCCAATCTGATTTTTTTGAAAGCCACTGTGGATCCCACATCAACCCTGCAGGAAAAAAAAACAAACCAAAACAAAAAAAAAAACCAACCTTTTGTTTGTTTTTGTTTTGTCTGTCACACTTTTTTTTTGTTGTTCTCAAATTTTTTTTTTCTTTTTTTTGTTGGCTGGTTTTTGGATTCTACTGCACCCATTGATTTACAAAACATCCAAAATAATAACTTCAAAATAGTAAAGCTTTATTTTTTTTTCAAGTCTGCCATCAACCTTTCAGCAATAATGATAATAATAATAATAATTACAAAAGAAATAATAATAAAAAACCCAAGTAAGGCCAGATTCTCTCTCTTTATATATAAATATATATATATAAACAATGGGAAGGGGAAAGGGGAGCACACAGAAGACACCAATGATGCATCTGAAACAACAAATGAGAGTGAAGCAGACATTTATAAAAAAGATGAAAAGGAAAATATTTTGAACATGCACCTCGATTTTACGGCCCTCTACCACGGTGCCGTGTAATTTCTCCCTCGCCCTGTCCGCATCAGCACTATTTTCGAAAGTTACGAAACCAAATCCCTGCATGCAGGAGGGAGAAGGGGGGAAAACAACATGCACATTATTATTTCAGTCAATGACCACTTGTTTGCTTATGTTCTCTCTCTTTAATTTAATATGTTCTTGTCCTTGCTTCATTTCTGTAACATGCAAATTAGAAAAATTATAGTTGTATTGAGATGTGCAATAAATAAGCGACAAATGTGAACAAATTTTTTCTGTCATCAGTTAGATAATACCCTCCGATAAATTCAAAGAATGATACCAAAAATACCTTTCTACATGTCACTACAGAGGAAAAGAAATCTAACAATAAGAAAATGAAATTTAAAAAAAAAAATTACAGTGTCTTCACATAGAAAAAAATGAACTAATGAGAAAAGAAAATGAACCACATTTTAATGACATGCAGATATCTCAAAATAAAAAACATGTGCACAAAATTCAACACTGAATGTCAATATACTCTAAAACATTGCCTACTTAATCATGCTGTCGTGATCATAAGAAACATTGTTCCCATGCAACACTAGGGTAACTTAAACTTTTGTCAAACTATACAGCCTTTACTTATTTTTTCATAAAAGAAAAAAGGAAAAGAAAACCACCAACAAAACAAAAGTACTTTTAGAACAAAGTATAAACTTTCTTGTATTAACAGATCAAATAAAATCACATGATGTGAATAGAAAAAGAAACTTCGATAAAGGAATAAAATGCAAATGTTTTGAATAAGTTTAACTGGTTCATTTACTATTTCTGTATATTACTTTCCACACAGAGAACATGCAACTGGTAAAATTCCAGGATCCCATGTTAGTGGGACAGGAGAATACCCAACAAATATGAAATTCTGCCTATGACAAATGCCTCGCTTTATAATATTACACTAAAACTTTCCAATCCTACTAAAAGTCTTTTTATTGTGCTAAGTTAAATTAAACATTGTTTAAAATAGTAAACATTTTTTTTAAAAAATCAGACATCAAAAAACATTTTAGAAACGTACACCAACCCTTTGAAGCAATTCGTACATCAGCATTACAATGCCTTTGCATACTTCCCCAAAGTTATCACAATAACCTTCTGTATCCTTGATGTTTCTGAACAAGAAACATTTGCAAGTTCCACGTGGCTGCTTTATAAATAATAGACATTGCTGCACGTATCTGAAGTACTAGTGCAAGCTTTTTCTTTCCTGTTACTTTAGCTTGAACCATGGAGTTAAAGCTTTCCTCTGTGCTGTTCCTCAGCAATAAGCCATGCATCATCCTCATCCTCCAGTCCATTTGCTAAGTTTTGAGGCCGGTATCCACCCACTTAACTCTCTGCAGTTCTACCCTTTACGTACACAGTCACTGATTAAAAAAAATTAAAAGGAAAAAAAAAAAGGAAGTGAAGATATTTATGCATTTATTTGTACATTTTATACAACTAATATGAAACTAAGGGAAAACTGACACTGAGCATTGAGAAAAACAATGGAGATGAACCACAGCATTAACTAATTGACAAAAAGAGTTAAGATCAGGATCATTATGCGAGTTAGTTGGGTTATTTTACTACTCAAAGAACACAATTATTTGTGCTAGTTTATCACATAGAAAGTGTCATTTCTATACAGCAGCAGTTTATGTTCTGTTCTTTTCAAAGCACCTTAAACGCTCTCTGTTGCTCCTTTTTTTCTCCCCCTCCTTGAAAGGCCCTCTGAAGCTGGAGCTCAGAAGTGCTCTGTCAGCAGTTCCACTTCCAGCTGAAGCCATTCTCAGAACACCTGATGCCACTCATTTTCTCCACTCTCCCCTCCACAATTTTAGCACAAAGCCATGACCTCGCTTGTCACAAGACTCTGAGGATGTAACAGTCTCTACTCCAAAGCACCAGGAGTGTTCGAGAGAAACTAAAGCCCTCTCTTCAGCACTAAGCCCTATGTTTTAGATGCCTGCACTGGCTTTTTTTATACCTAAAGCTATCCCCAACTGGAAACTTTTATTTCTTCTTCAACTGCTCTCTCTAAACTTGCAGAAGTTCTTCAAAAAATCATAATTTAAAATGCAATTAAGAAAATTTTACATCACTGAACACACCTTTCCAACCATGCAACAGCATGAATTCCCTCACTTCTGCTTGTTCTGTCCTCCCTGCTGCGCAACCGCCCCTTCTCAGACTTGCAGACATTGGGTGAGAGCTGCAAAATTTTGAATCCCAGCAGTGCCAGTTAATTTTTTTCAAAAAACTGAAGGGAAAGATAAAAAACTAATTATATTAAAAATTAGAAAAAGATATAAAGTGGAGCCATAAGCCAAGATAAGACAAGAACTTCAAGATTCTGAAAGCAATACTCATTGTAATTTTTACTATATTGCAAATATTCTCATAATTAACACTATTTAAATTAAGTTCTTATTATTTATGCAAGTATTTCATTTTACCTAGCCAATGCAGAAGCTCAATCACAGAACAGAGATTCATTCATCACACATTCAGATACCTACCCAAACACTTTAACATTAATTTTATATGCAGCTGATTCAACAGCTCCTGTAGCTTAGCATACTGCGTATTTTATTTTCAAAGTCTGTCAAATGATTTAACAATAAGCAAATCAGTGTGCAAGAAGGTTCTGTTTTAATGTGGAAGATGCTCTGGAGCTCTTCTTACTTGAAGATGTATAACATAATATAATACCTACTAGATATATATTAATACATATTATTTTATATACGCACATAAATTGAACTGTGGAAGTATATATGTTGTATATAGCTGCATAAAGTTTTAATTTACAGCTATTAAAAAATTTAATTTGTATAAGCCCCTGTATTCTTACAGCCTTACAGTGCCCAAGACAAAAGCCATTTGCTCTCACATGGAGAGCTTCAGTGTTAGAACAGCAGAGCAGCGGTAAAATCTGCACAGTAATGGAAGATATACTTCAAATTGTCCTTCTAAGACGAGTCATTAACACAGAGAAAGGTAAATCACCAGCAGTTTTTAAGGTTACTTTAATCAACAGCTTCAAGAATCAGCAAAGATAAGCCTCATTTATTTAACACAGATTGTAAGAAAGATCTGTATCAAAAGAATACTGAAACTCTTGCAATTCTTACAAAAAGAGTTTCAAACATCCTCAGTGTTGCCATAGAATTCTAGCAAAGTTATCTTAATCATTTTTATGATGCCTCAAAACAAATAGAAATTTCTAGTATGAAATTTGCATTGTTTTAGGGTTCTGCTTATGGGAAGACTCCCACAACAGTATTTTATACTTTATGGTGGTGTTGCAGTATTATAATTTTTGAATCTACAATTCCATTTTTCTTATCTATTTTGGTATGAAAATGATCCTTATATCTGTTGGTTTTGCAAGAATATTTTTAAACATTACTTATTGTAAGAAAAAAAAATTACAAAAAAAACCCAGAGACAAAAAATTTTGTTCAATTCTATTATGCCAAACCATGACTAGAAACATATTTGAATTTTGATCCTAAGAACTTTTTTACCTGTACTCAGTTTGAGACCACTTAGTAGTCCTTTCTATTTCAGTGGGTTTTTATGAAAACATAGATAAGCACTGCCAGGAATGGTACTTTAATCTGGAGCATCTTAAATCCTATAGAATGGGCATGAAATTATCAAAATAAAAAATAAATGAATAAATAAAAAGATGTTCCTCTTATTCCTAGTCCTGTTTTTTAACTTTTATTTAATTGACAGAATCTAAGGGTACTTCTGCAAGTCAAAACACTATGCAGCTATACCTGATACAACCCTAAACAAGATGAGAAGCAGCATACATAAGCTGTAAGATGCATCACAGAACTACTTTAAGTATCTTCAGCAGCTTAGTCAGAGCCAGCCTGGATCCACCAACACAGCACTAGAGTAGAAATATTTAATAAGAATTATAACACAAAACGTGTAACTGAGGTAGTGACATTACAAGCCTAACTAACACAAGCCTAACTTGTGTAATCCTTTCCAGGAGTTTGGTTTTAGCACAAGGCACTGGGACGTTTTCCCTACTGAAGGTTGCTATTAAAAATCCAATTCAGAAATACCTCCTGACCTCATCCACCAAATACTTATTTAAAAGCCTTATACGTAAGCAGTCAAACGCAGACTTAGTAGTTAAAAGTCCCACATGTCTAAGATTTAATTGCTAAATGAATGTGCAAACCATCAGTGCCACACCTGTACTCAGTTCCACGCTGTCTTCGGGAGAATCAATCAAAGGCGGCAACTGTGGGACGTCTTTTGAAATTTATAACACTATTCAGCAGGAGCAGGTTCTGGACAATCAACATCTTTTGCAAACACTACCGAACAGCCATAATTTAATGGTAATAAATGTCAGCCAGAGTAGGAAATTCCAAGCCACCAAATTCCATACATTTTGGTTGTTTACTGAAAAACTGGCAAATGTTCCAACCGGGTTTGGACGAGCAGGCAAGGGTACTAAGTAATGAATGGCAGAACAATTTTGGATTGTATTAAAAAAAAGTGATGGCTGTAACTTCAGAATACAAATACAAACACATTAAGGAAAAATTAACAGAATTAAAATATATTTGATTTAAGAGAGATTAATGATATATCTGTTTCTTAAAAAAATACAGACTACAATATGTCTATAACGTGAAAATACATCCATTGCTAATAATAAATAATATATGAGAGGTACAGGAAGACTGAAACATTGGTAGATAAAACATTTTAGTGTGGCTGATCTGGGAGGAAAAGGAAAAAGATATCAAGCATATGCCACACACATAAACCCTTATAATGCACCTGATATCATAGGTGAAATATACTGGGCTGCAGTTTTGCACCAGGGAATGATGGTAACGCTGTCATAGCCATTCTATCTTGCTTTACTTCTTAAACAGTGAATAAACTGAAGTATGCATTTAAGGCAAAGTAATTTTCAGAAAAAAAAATTAAATATTTGCAATGTAATAAGATCTCTTTTAATCAAATAAATGTTAAAACAGATTGTTTTCAAAGGGTTGGTGTACTGAAGCATTAACTAAAGAGGAAAACATCTGCACTTAGATAATCTGGAAGAACCGCATATTTTCTCAGCTAATTACTAAAGAGGATATTTATTAGGTATCATTATCATCTTTCATTTCAATAGGGGAAAAAAAATACCTGTACTAATATAAACCTGCCTACAAATATCTCTAAGTATGGACTCATCTTATAAAATAAACAAGATAATTACCATTGAAGAATAAAGACAGCAGAAATCAACGTTCTCATAAAACAGATGACATTTTGGAGTAGCTAAAATTACCCCCTTTAAATGATATAAAATGAGTCCAATGATTTTCATGCAGCTTATTAAACTGAATGACAGCTCTGAAGAGGTTTTCACTAACATGGAATTTCAGATGTTATTTTCTACAGCAGTGCAGTTGTTTCCTTTTACTCATATAAGTATTTTAAATTAAAAAATTCCATGGGTGAATTAAACTGCTTACCTTTGAGCCTCGCTCATTAAAAATAATTTCAACATCTAAGATTTTACCAAATTGCTGCAAAGAAATAGAAAAGTTAATGAAAATAAGATAACTTCAACACTTCCGTGATACAAAGTACAAGTGTTTGTTTCAGAAAATCGTGTATCTCATAAAAAAGTTAGAGAATATGAAAAGAAAGACAGTCAAGCACTTTAAGATACACTGAAAATGAGCCAGGGCAACATCACAACTAATTGTATGTATCTTGACACTTGTCACTATCATTCCACATGTGCATTTGTGAACTTTAAGTTCAGTGAAACCACCTGAGAAAGTCGTCATTAAACTGATGACAGGGTAGCGAAAGTCCCAAAGCTCTTTTCTTTTGTTTTGTCTTTGCACGCAGTAGGTTACTTGCTTGTGACCCATCCAGTCCAGATGCCATTACTGATTTTATGCTTGGACTGTAAACATGACCAACAAGATAAGATTAAAGGCTACATGAGCATTGTTGCCCTCTGGTCATCCATCCCTCTGAAGAACCTTGGTTTCAGAAGACTTTTTACAGCTGTTTTCCAGGACAGGTAAAGGAATTTGGTTACTTGTTCTTTACAGGAATAAGATTAAACCAGCTGGGAGTTCTGCCACTGGCTTCAAGGAGAGAGGATATCTATCTATCCCTGCTGACATGGGATAACCATTACTCCTCAAGCAACTCTTGTCTTACTAGAGTATAATTTCATAGAATCATAGAATTCATTGGTTGGAAAAGACCTTTAAGATCATTGGGTCCAAACCTTAACCTAACACTACCAAATCCACCACTAAACCATGCCGAAGCACCACATCAGCACTTCTTTAAATAGCTCCAGGGATGGTGATGCCACCACTTCCCTGGGCAGCCTCTTCCAATGCTTGACAACCCTTTCAGCGAACAAATTTTTCCTAATATCCAATCTAAAATTCCTCTGATGCAACTTGAAGCCGTTTCCTCTCATCCTGCCACTTGTTACTTGGGAGAAGAGACTGACCCCTGCTTTACTGTAGCCTCCTTTCAGGGATCTGTAGAAAATTTGGAAAAGTAGAATGGATACATACTTTATGGAGATTTTTCCCTGCCTCATAATTGTACTTTGATTATAATATTAGTAGTAACTTATTACTTTTGATCTTAAAATAGCATTGACAATCATCTAGGCATTGTTTAGACATTCAAAACTTGACCATAGTTGCTAAACCAAAGAAGAAAAGCTCTATTAGACTTAGTAAGAGAATAAATGTTTGACTTGGGCAGTGTTTAGTTAGAAGACTTTCCAACATGACACCTTTTGTGATGCAACACTGCAACATATCAGTGGGTCGTTTATGTTATTTCATACATCATTGACATGTTGTACAGATCAGCATTAACACTGATAAGTGAGACAATATACTAAACAAAAAGGGAGAAATTAGAGGCAGGCAAATCAAGAGAAATCCAACAATAGTCCAAGGAACTGCAGCAATGACCCCATTATTCAGTGATTTCAAATATAATAAACAATTACAGGCCAGAAAGGACAGTATTCCTTCTATAGCTTATTCAAGTATTTTGACTTGGTTACGAAAATCAACCATCATTTATTATCCCTTGGTTTATTTCACGTTTGCGTAATCACCACCTAATTAATGTTTCAATTGCAACTTTAGTCAATAAGCAGACACGGACTTAATGTTTAAACAATCCTCTTCTGCTGGATTTATGTCCCTGTAAAAAGACCGCCTGCTATGTGTATAACGTGGTCATGATGTAGCTACCATACTTCATATCAGACATTTCCACTCACACTTGCAGAAATTTTATTTTGCTATCAATTCAGAAGCTAAAAGGTCATTCTAAAGCTGGAAAGCTCTAGCCATTCTCCAGTGTTAGTCTCGTGAGACCTAAGGCTTAGAAATACTAAAAATAAATGTAGGTTTTGTTCACTTTTAAATTACTGCAATCTCTTAAAAAGAATCCTTTCATTTAATGTACTTTCAAATATTTTAAGTGGTTTGTTTAATTTAAATAAATTTTCATATTTTTCTCTAGAGGGTTAATTATTATGCTTTCTGCTATTTTGCTGATGTGCTTTTAAGCTGCATTCAGGGAAGTTTTCTTGTAATGAGTCAGATATCGCAAAACACTCTCATTTCCCAATATTATACCAGGATCTTTTTTCCAGAGACTGTTTCCTTCACTTCATGCAAATAAATACTGAAAAACACAATGTCTCAACCAACATACAAAGACAGTAGGAGAACTTAAAAATCTGAACTGAGTATGAAAGATGGAAAGAAGTATAGTGTCAGGAAGCACTTGATGCTGCACTGTACAACAAATTGTAACACAGAAGAGAATCAAATTTAAGTGAGTCAGAAATCAAGAGGAACAGAAACACCTGAGAGTACTAACTTGGAAAAGGAAAAGTTGGGTTCTAATAGCTGATTGAGTACTGTTTCTAGATTTTATTTAGCGACACTTCAAAATAAACCTGAGTTCTTGGAGCAGGGAGAAGAAACCAGGTCTAACCTCTTGCAGTTAGGAGCCTAGAATTGATGGCACACGTGAGACGTGCGAAAAGCAGCCAATGCACTGGAAGGTTGCAAATGGCCTGGGCAAAAGCAAAAATTTAAGATACTTTTAGAAAAATACCGGCAAAAACTTTAGAAGCTTACAGACCCACAACACCTGTGGAGAGGGGTGAGGATTCATACTCGACTTCCTGCTTAAATCCAGTCCATGTCTTACTTCTATGGATTTGGATCCCTTGCTCATGAAGGTCAACCAATGGCTATTTCATATCACGCTCCCCAAAACCAAAAAATACAGGCACATAAATCCATATGCGTACAGCAGGAATATAAATCCATTAAAACTTTTGGGTCAATGTAGGTAACTTTTTCAAAGGTAATACAAAATAACACAACGCATAGAATAGGCCCATCTGCATCACATACAGCAGAATCAGTAGGTTTTTTTTCCCCTGCCTGGTAAATCAGTTATTTGGTTATAAAGAAATTAAAAAAATAATCTTTACTGAAAATAGTCAAACAGCCTCAATCAGAGGTACTGCCCTAATAGTTGCCTATAATAGAAAATACCTATTGCAATGCAACTATAAGAAAGCATAAACAAAGTAGGAGTACTTACACCAAACATTTGTCTAAGATCTGGATCCCGGAATCTGAATGGTATATTTGAGACGTGAAGTCGTTTTGGCTGTGATTTATTTTCCGTGTTTTCAGAAGATTGTGTCTGTTGCTGGCCGTCGGTCTGTGCTGCATCGTCTGTCTGCTAAAAGGGTGATGCAAAACAAAGTAAAGCACACTGTAAGTATTTCAGTCATTTTCAATATAAGGGGGTGGACTTAAAGTCTCAAAGGAAAAAAAAGAAAAAGACTAAAAAAAGAGTTAAATCTCCTCAGACAAAGGTACTGAATTATACCAGAAGCTGAAATACATGAACTCAAAGCCATTTCTGTATCTTTCTCAACAGCATACCTTTCACTGATATTTGATATATATTTGGAATAAACTGTGGACAAGAAGGAGAGTATTAGTTGTTGATTTTCTTAGCTATTTTAAAACAACGAATAAATAGTCTCCATATATTATAAGACTGTTCAAACCCCTTCAACCTCATAAGAAGAAACAAAATCTCCGTGTCCAAGTCACGGCCTACTTGCAGAAGGAAGCTGTACGCTTTCAAATAAGATTAGCACTTCCATTCAGAAGCCACTGGGATTGCTACCCAGCAGGTAGCCAACACATCACATTCTAGTTGCCATTTCATAATAAGCAGTGTTAATGGGCACTAGAGGGTCATTTTGTCTAGACAAATGGTCACCATTACTGAAAAGGCCTTGAGTTGTGAAAGGGAATAGACGTTTAATCAGTGGTGAAGGTTGCCTAACAAAAGTGAGACCTGGAAACAAAGTTGGCAGATTTTCTTTCTCACCAAAATAAGTTTTAAAATGCTATTTTATAAATGAAAGACATTACTCTGTATTATATTTTTAAAAACAACCAGAAGTATAAACCCCTAGAATAGAGAGATTAGGAAAAAATATAAGGTCCTTCAGCCAAAAAGTAAAACTAACCAATGCTGGTCTATCGGTATATTATAGAGATTTCTGGGCTGTGCTCTTTTATGATACCATACAGTACCTAATTAATTATTGACTGTATATCATGAATTCATTAGAAAAATATTTTGCATAGGTATGTAAAACCAGCGTAGTTATTTTCTGGTGCACTGGTAGAGAGAACTTGTAAAGAAAGAATAGGAAAGAAAATAGTTAAATGAAACTACAAAGATCATCTTACACTGTACTCTATTTTCTCTGTCTTTCCTCTTCCTTCTGAGCATATTCATCTTTCAAGTCCTCATTCTTATGTTCTAATGTTCAACTTCGCTTTCTGACTTTTTCTCATTAA
Organism: Dromococcyx pavoninus; assembly: GCA_033558185.1. Lineage (NCBI taxonomy): Eukaryota > Metazoa > Chordata > Aves > Cuculiformes > Neomorphidae > Dromococcyx > Dromococcyx pavoninus. The sequence continues at coordinate 1,121,946 of JAUMJL010000187.1, forward strand.
AAAAAAAAGTAGAAATCTCCCATTTCCTGCTGGTATCAACTTCCTTTTAAGAGATAACAGTTTCAAGCAAAATAAAAATGATTAAATAAAAAAAAAACAACTTACCATACAGTTTTAGTACCAATAAACTTGTTAATGAGAAAGCAAAAAAAAAACCTCAAACAGAAAACATCATTTACATCAGCAATAACTACACATAAATTTTATTCTAGCAAGCTAAAGGCAAGATCATCTTCCCCAGTAAATGCAAATGTTCTCAAAGTACAAACATCTACAATTTCCTATATTGCCTATACTTCTGTGTAAGTGCTAAGAACACTACAAACAAAGGTCTTTATTATTTCTGCAGAAGCATCAGTTCATCAGCAGACTCTACATTTCATGGATATGATGATAGCCGTGCACAAACAGAATTTTTGTGTGTACTAAAGAAAGATTTTCAAGTGAGTCAAACAAGGAAATGGGAGCAGCTCAAGTGTAAACCTAAAACTGAGTCAGTGACGCCTCATCTCAGTGTGCTACTCCCTGAACTCACAAGCAGGGTTTGACAAATTAAATAGTTCATCTTCACAAATTTTTAAATACTAAATTTAAATACTAAACATTGTATACACCTGTAAAGAGACAAAATCATTTAATGTGCTAATCTCTTGCTATCTAAAACCAACTCAGGAATTCAAAATTTAGATTTTAGGCAACTCTTTCACCCATAAACACCACAGAGATTACTTTCCATCTTCAGGCCGTAAAAGGAGAGAAATATGGAGGAAGTCAGGTATATGAGAGCAGCTGGGGGATGAAGGACTGGAAACTCTTGAAATAAAACACTCTGGAAGAATTTAAGGTCAATTACATTAATCTGAAGAGATTTAAGAATTCTGAAGGTGCTGTTCAGCTTTAGGAACAAAGGGTGCCCCAGGAAGAAATTATATAATCAGCATACTGTATAAATGCAAATTGGAAAAAAAGTAATTTGTGTTCATTGTATTAATAAAAATTACAAGAAACAAGGAGTAGGAGGGTTGAACTGTGCCCTATTAGCATACCAAAACATTAAGAACAACTTCCAAGACCAGGAAGCTGAAGCAGATATATTGCCAATAAAAGCCAGTGAGGTTTCTGAAGATGATGCTGAAATGAAGGCGCTACAAAATATGGGTGAAGTAGGTAAATCGAAGCGCTGTTGTTTTCTGGGTATTCCTTTTAGATTTTACCACTTTTGTTCATAGAAGCAACTTACAATTTCAGCAAAGAATGTCTCAAGAGTTTGGACAGTGAGGACTAAAAGCCAGAAATTTCAGAAAGTCTCTGTCATCAAAGATTCATACCTGTAAACACCCTGAAAGAAGTCTGTGGCAGAATTAACAGAGCTAATGGCAATATAACAGTGTCTTTACAAAGCCTATTATCATCCAGAAATCTATGGGTGTGCCTAGGAGATCTGGAGAAGTATAACTTCTTGAAATTGAAATTTCCAAGTAAGACCAAGGAGGTAAAAAACCAAATAGGACAGAGGACAGGCTGGGTTTTAAAAAATCCCAGAAAGGAAAGTTTCAAAGCCCAGTGGACTCAAAGAGCTGGAATGCAATTTACCTTACACATATATAATATATTTCAAGAGAATATTTTCATTGCCAGAGGATCTAACGATCGGTATTTGATATTTATTTAAAAACTAATTGAAGTTAGTATATGACATTAGCCTCCCTCATTCTCTGCAGTCTTGTACGCAATCAGTACAAGTCTTCATTTACTATGGGTTTGGCCTCTTTCAATACCCTCTTCCTGACTCAACCAAGCAAATTAGTATGCTTTATGCAAAACAAATAAATAAATAAATAAATACCCCCCCAAGCATTATCAGTAAACAGAATTTACATAAAAGGGAGTACAGTCTGTATTTTTTTTTCAAATTTCAACTATTTTTTTGATACAAATCTACATCAATGTGACCTTCATATATCAAAAAAATCATGAATTTAACTTTGAGAAGAGTTCACAATTCATAAACAAACTATTCAACACATTTCACCACTGGAACTATCTGCTATCTGGTGTTCCTTCCTTCTCCTTCTGTGTATTGGTTTTTCTTTTTTCTGTGAAAACTGGCAATGTGAATTCATACACAACTTGTAATCCATTATAACCTTGTTTATGGAACTGCTCTGTAATCAGTGACTTTCCATGTTGTATTTTTGCAGTTTGTTGTTGTTTTGTAAACAACTTGGATTTGATGTTTTTGAAGAGCACCTTATTTTTCCAGAAAATCCCTACAATTTTTCAAGATTATTTTGAATTCTATACTGCTCTGCAATGTACTTGTAGTCCTTCCCAGCTTGGTCTTGTTGCAAAATTAGTAAGTATACACTCTATTCCATCACTCAGATCATTAAAGAAACTACTGAAAAACAGTGAGTCACCACAAATCCCTGCAGAACTTTTAATTAATCTTCTTATTTCGATAGTGAGCTACTTCTTAAACACAGTTTCTAGTTTTCCACGCAGCCTATTGTAGTTGAATGTTACCAGCTTGATTAAAAGCATGTCTTGTGTGAAAGTGGCAAACCTTTATGAAAAGTGAAATAAAACATTCAAGGCTTTTCCTTTGCCCATAAGACCTCTCTAGAATTAAAAGACTAACTTTTTGACAGCACCATGCCGATGGCTACTCTTCTTGTACTTTCAGGTGTTAAAATGCTGTTCCACTATTTAGCCAGGACTGAAATTCTGATGACAGCACATTTGCCTATATGACCACGACTTCTCTCTCTTTCCTCTTAAAAAAAAAAAAGCATTATGTCTACTCTACTTCAGTTCTCCAGTACCTCTACTCATTTTCCACAAGGTAACAGACAGACATTAATGGCTCCAAAATACCGTCAGTTTAGTCTTTAAATACCTTGGAACAGAGCTAATTAGAAATAGCTAACTAAAAAAACCCAACACATCACAGCTGACTTCCCTGAATTCTCTTCAATTGGTTTCCTCCCTCTTTGACAACTTTTTCTGACAGTTGGGAAATTATTGTAATAATCACCTGACTGAGGCTGACTTCCACAGTGAAGAATCATTCAAAGAAGAACGGTTTTCTTACCCTTCTTTCTAAAATTGCATTCCACGTTCCCTCTCAATGATTCTCTCCAGCTTGGCATTAACTACCAGTTTCTCAATCCTGGCTTGAATCCCCTCTACAAGAACCTTTCTCCTGGCTGCCTTTTGTATATTCAGTCACAGAACCTGTCACCAGCACATTCCAACGGCACTCTCAATTGACACACGGGCTGCAGGAAGCTTCAAATCACCTGAAAACCCTATAATTCATGAGCTGATTACTATACCACTGGTTACCTACTAAAGATCTCACCCACTGAATCTTACAAACTGGATGTCTATGATAATTTTCAGAATGAAGAGGTCCTTTTTTCCTCTAATACCCATTAGGAGGCCTTTAAAAGTCTCTCTCCTTATACAACTGTGACCTTGGATAAGGCACTTTCTTAGGTTACAGGGGAACAATTCCATTCTTGTCTGCTCTTCCTAACCAAGCTTCAAAATTTTACTTTCAACAGCATATGGTTTTTTGTTTTCTCAACACAATTTTGAATTTTTTTTTATGGCACACTATGAGCTTCTGTTCTGACATAACTGGTCACAACAACATCAAGTGAGAACAATGCCGTCCATTGTGGTCACAATGTACACAACAGGCGTCAACACTATTTTTACAATATTTATTAGAGCAAATACCTCAAACCAGGCTGCTTCCATCTGCAAAGCCTGAGGTATGAAATTTCTATATGACTATAAACCTCCTAAGCATTTCTGCAACCTTACATCACACTTCATAACTGTTAAAGCTATTAAAACAAATTCCACTGTGTGAAAGTTCAAAAAATTTTAAAATCAGTTGTTTTTCTAAAGAGGTGAACCAAGTAAAGCTACAAATGCATTGGGAGCTGAAAGCACTGGCAATACAGATCCTTAGAGCCATAAGAAACCCGCGGTAACTGCGGGTTCTCAGCACCCTCCAGAATTACTACAAATTGGCTTTCTTCCTATGCATGTCACCGTATCAGGTTAGTTTGTAGCTCTGAGGTTTAAGATGTCATTTGTCATCTTCACCAAAAGGTCATTTCCACCAATTTGCTGCATGATTTTTTTTTGGTTCCACTGAGAATTTATTTCTAATTTTAAAAACCTAATAAACAGTTACATATTTTAGCAGATTATTGATGAGCATTGCCTGGAGGGAACCACAGGATGAAAACTTTGACATCCTATTGACTATAAAATGACAGACATCTCTACAAAACCTCATTTACGTAAAAAGAAAATTTGCTATGGATATTTATTAACAAGCAATTGCACACAATTGCAATTTCCAGCACTATTTTATGTCATAAATGTTAAAATAAGTTGCTGAAACTTGAATCCTTTAACGACTGTTGATTGCATTTGCAGACACTTCATACAGAATCGAGATGCTCAATTTTCCGTAATAATTTTGAACTCCATCGATATATATGAGCTAAATAAGTTTAATCTCAGTGAAATTTAATTTAGGTATAGACAACATTCAAAAAAAGTCATGTAAGGCATGCCTACATCTCTATCCAGAAATACGTCTTCATATGTAAATTTTATTTTATCATTTCAGAGAATAAATATTCCTCTCTATCTTAAACCCCGTGTCACGTTATTATTATTCTTTGATAGTACTCTTAATAGTTTCCTTTTCCCAATCTTATTCAAACCATACGTATCCATGTTTTAATAAAAATGATGTTTTGCATTGTTATCTCATAAATATTGAAGAGAAATTATCTAACACAAAAAAATGAGGATATTTATCTACACCCCCCCAAGAAACAAATACTGTGAATTCAACTTCTTGAGCTAGACAATTTAAGTGAAATTGATATGCTTATAATATTGCCTAAATATAGAATCACATTAATATTTATCACCAAAAGTACCAAATATGCTACCATAAGTGCATGGAGGTTTAAATGATAACAACAAATATTTTAAGAAAACTAGTATTAAAATCAGAAGTCCTTGTATATGATGTTTAATTACAATCTCTGAAGTAATTCTCTCCTAGTTCAAAATATACTCAGGAAAAATGACACAGAGAAGAAAAGCCTTCACCGGTCTGCATTCAGAAAACATTGTTACTAAACCTAATGCAAGTTACATCTGATATAAAACTTTTATTTGAGTCTCAGTTGTTTACAATATTTATATATCTTTTACAGGAATTTGTTTTTACTGGTTTGTGTTCGCTCTCTCTTTCAACATCATCACTGCCCAGGGCTGGCATACTCCTTGCCATTTCTGGCCAAATCACACAGGCTGCTTTCTGGTTCCCATTCCACCACAAATTTGCAATTATAAAATATTAAATAATCTTAATATATGGTACTCTTAAAACTTGTAATGAAAGTTATAAATACAGAATACAGAAATAGAAGACCAAATTCTCACATACACAGAAACAAACTGAGATGAACTCCCTTAGCTTCAGTGAGCCATTAAGGCCTAGGTGTTAGAATAAATTAAAATTGAAACCATTCTTATAGGTACACAAATCCAAATTAAAGAGTGTTTCAAAAACTTATTTCATATTTCATATAAGATACTTTTAGTATAAACATATTGTATACTTTCTAACCAAATCCATCATCAGGGAAATTAAAAATCTAATGTTTTTTAAAGAAATCCTTTATCTTTACCGAAATACTAATTTTTTTGTCTCCTCACCTGAGTTCTAGAAACAAAAATCTTCTATTCATTTAAAGACTTCACTCAAGTTCTTAGAAGACTTCACACCAAAGTCAAGTTCTTAAAATCAATTACAACCACACAATGCATTTATTTTGGCCAGCCAAGTTTTCCCGCAACTGTCACTAATACCAGTTCTTCTGTTTTCACAAAGAGGAGATGAAATGCAATGAAAACTGAGGAGTTCCAGTTAGGCTGCAAGTTGTTTTGAGGTTTAGTAGTTGAAAAAGTTCCTTCTAACAACTGACAAGAGCCATGCATAATTCTTAATAAAATGCTTTTTGTAGTGATTATACAAGCATTGGCAGCAGCCTGCATGGTACTCCTGGAGCACCTGAAAAGTATAGCTAATCCTTCAAAGATGCTGCTCCTTTTTGGGCAAGTGAACCTTAAAGAGTCACTATAACACATAAGAGTAAATTATAACACATACTTTGAATGTCTTAATCACTTTTAAAATCAATTTATAATTACGTGTTAATAGTAATTTTCCAGTCTTATCTTAATAAATTCTAAATTGCTGACAAACCAAAGTTCCATAAATTCCTACTGACAACATCTTACTAATCCAAATTTGCAATATATTTCACTCAGAAATCCATTCTTTGGGGAAGGCGTGGGGGGGGGGGGGGGGAATATGCTTGAAAACCTTCACCCAGGTCTGATACAAACCCGTTTCCCAGGTTAGTGGTGACAGGACATAAAGGTGTCATCTCCCATCCTTAGTAGCTGTGGCAAAGACACCACATACAATAAACCAGAACGTTCAGTGATCCTGAATTCAGAAAGGGACTTGTGTACATCATTCGGACAGAAATAAACAATTCTATTCTCCTTCCAAGCAAATACAAATTTTCAGTATTCCTTTCCATCTATTACTGAAGACAGTCAGTCCTATAACGTTTCTTACACTGGAATTGTGAGTGTTACACTTTCCCTCCGTTCCTTCTCACTGACTAATCTCTTTCATTTTCCACAAGACAATGGTTGTGTGGACAAAATTTGTCACCCTGAAGCCCTGTTTTGAATGTAATGAAATGCTGTCACAGAACAGTTGTTTGCTTGCCACTACAAAAAGGACACTTTCTCAATCTGACCCTTTAAAGACTAAATGGAACATAAACAATAGGACTGCCTCATATTGAACTAAACCTATTATGTCTTCCTGGACAAACTGAAAATACGTTGTGATAGAACAACCTGAAAAAGCTTCACCATATCACGATCATTCTTCAATAATCTTTAAACAAATACAAACCAGTTGTATATTTTTTAAACCCACACCAAGCCTAGAAGAAGAACAGACTAATTCTACCACAGATAACTTGTAAAATATTTATAGGAAGAGAGAAAGAGAAGAAAAGTAATAAATTATTTTGTAAACTACACTGAATGGCAAGCTTAGTGATACACTGAGTTTCTCATGTATACATACCCACAAAAGGATAAAGCTCTTTAGAGTTCTAAATTCTTTAAAAAACGCTCATTAAATTAAAAAAAAAGTGCTCAAAACAGCACCTGCTTTTTTCCCGCTGCACCAATCAAGTTATTTCTCAGAGAAAAAGAGCTTGTGAATGTCTTCTAGGCATTATTTGATTAAGTTGACAATATTATGTGAGCAATGGTTGAGTAACCACTGTGCTGTACTTTTGACCAAATTGATTTGTGTAATGAACACTTGCTCTGTCTCTTCTCTAGCCTGAATAGGGCTCTTGATTTAACCAGTGGTGCTGGAAGCCAAGTGAATTTACAGCCCCCACAGTCATTCTCTCTCAATCTGGAGAGAATAGCAGCCGCAATACATGAGCAAGCATAATTCAATACATTGTGCTATAAGCACAGAAAATAATATCAGAGAGCCCTGCAATATACCTGTTTGATTTGATTTGTAAACCTGATAAAAAAGCAATCGAGAAAAGTTCAGCAGAAAAAAATATTTATGCGTCCTGAACAAAAATATAACCATACTGAATGTGTACAAAGAACTGAAAAAAATCATGCATAGTAAATCAACTTCATATTTTCCTTAGATAATATTGCACACTTTCCATTTAAAAAAGGTCTAGATTCTGAAAGGTTACTTTTCCATTAACAAGTGAGCAAAGAGAATAATTTTAAACTGAGTTTCTTAAAATACTGTTTCCCAAATACACTGTCAGTGTACTGACAAATGCAATGGGTTTGCATCTTTCTTGTTCTCTTAAGCAGATTCACTGATTAATTAATCAGGCTGGTTTTGATAAATTTATATTCCAAAAAGTCCCAGCCCTACAATGTGCTTCCCAGAAGCTTAACAACATAGAGCAAAAGGAGTTATCTATGCAGACACATCTGTTTGTACTTAAATGTTTACACAAAGGCGCATACATGAAAAAAATTCTGTCATGGTGCTTTTTTACAACTGTGATAAATATCACCAGCAGAATGAGTGACTTTTCTTGTCAACTACATCCCTGTCATCCTTTTCTCATGAGTAAACATCAGTAGTAGCGTCTCATTGCTTTCAGGATATTACAAGGTGAGATTATTTTTTCAAATTAGTTCTAAAGATAAAAGTATTTAAACATTTCCTTCTGCAAGGCAACGCAGCTCAGGCCACATCAATTTATCCCCTTAAGAATACATTTCTGAAGATAACATGCACTGTGCTTTGTTCTGCTCTAGTGCAAAGTGCACAGAGATGCAGGACTTGCCATTATGCACAAAGGAATAAAATACTATAATCATGACTGCATTTGATAATGTTGTTAGATTTCCAGTGTAACTGAATATTTTGTACTCCAGGGATACTTGGTTTCAGAGACACTGATACTCAAACCCTGCCCCTCTTGTTTGCAGTGCTAAAATTCCCTTTTATTTAAGTTGGGTCAGAACTTCACCCCAGTATTATAGCCACTTGACAAAATAATTTCACCATTCCCATTAATTTCACTCAATTTTCCAGATTACAAAAGCCATAATGATTCTGTTTTCATATCATTTACAAAAACATTTTACCATCCAAAGCACCAAACGAAAACAAACTAAGCAATTATTTTGTCACTATGCCCTATGACAGTTCTGAAAAGAAACACACAGAGCAGACAAGACTGTTCTGTGAGGTCCTCTTGTCCCGTTTCTGAAGCACTGAGCTGTCACACTGGCTGCTGTGCAGTCTATTAGTGCTTAAGAGCAGCCCTCCCTTCCATTTCACTGCTGGCAAAAGTACGTTAGATGTTCAATTGTGCCTATCATTCTTATTAATAAAATACATCTTTCAAGTTGAGACTAAATGTGAGACATATAGCAAGCTACATGGCTTTTGGTGACCCAAGGGATGAAGCTGGACAGACCAGCAAAGCTGATTGTTTTGTATGGGCAGAATAGATTTATTCATAACATTGTGGTTCATAAGAAAACAACTGCTTAATGGAATGGCATTTAGAAACAAAGGCAAAAAAAAAAGGTGGCTGCTCTTCTGTAAGAGCTCATCCACAATTCTAACGATGTAACGAAAGTATTTGCATTAAACAGAGTTTTGTATCAGGCAGGAATGTTCACCTTTCTTTTCTCCCAAACACAGGGGACCAGAATAGCCCTGACACAATTGCAGTTCTACACGTTTCATATGACATTCAATAAAATGCATGTGGTCTGAGCAGAAAATGGAGTCTGATAGCAAAGCTTTATTGAGGCAGCAAAGAAGAGGCTCAATGGTGCACCCATACAGCAGCTCACACAATCACCAGTTGCAAACACTGGATCATAAGAGATGCCAGGGCTGTGGTGGGCTGCCAAGGGCACTTGGTCTACAGGTCATATGGCAGCAACAGCCAACTGGAGAAATGCTTTTAGAGCGTGGGCAAGAGTTGCATCACCTCTTGACTCCAGCAGCAGCAGTGTCATTTGAGTGAACCATGAGCAGCGTGGGTGGCACCCTGCGTACATCACTGCTCTTTGTCAGAGGCAGGGTGCTGGCAGTCTGTCTACACTGCTGATGCTGCTCAAGGGGCAGGGTGCCCTTAGAAAAGCATACCTCTTTAAAGTGAGAAGAGACAACCACCTCCCCTCTGGCCTATTTTGTGTTAGATGTCCTTGATGAGTTGGATGAATACAATTTACTACCAGGAAGACTATGTAAGGTGGTTGACTTTGACTGAGACATTTGTTTTACACATACTGCGACACACAAGCATGCCCCAGTAGAATCCCTTAATCCAATTTACAGACAAATGAAAAAGAACCTCAACAATTTGGTGCTTTGCTTCAGCAGTTTCTATGGTTCCTGTCATTGAACATGCTTTGGGGCTTCCATGTGCTGGATATTGTTTCAGGCTGAGGACTTTAAAGCAGTACTGATTATTTCTTTCATTTCTAGATGGATGTATTCTGGATGCTGATACTACAGGCAACAAGAAAAGTACTGCTATTATTGTGATAGCTTATGCATAGGAAGCTAGCAGCTCAAATAAGAGATCATTAATTTTGAGGACAGATAGGAGCACTAAGATAGGTTTCTTAAGCTTCTAGTACTGCAGGGCAACCAAAGAGTTATTAATTACTTGGCTACATTAATTATTTCCCCAATCTGTCTTCCTTAACAATATGGAATACAGCCCTTCCACAGTGCTTTACATCGCCGTTGCTGGCTCATCATTTTTCTTATAAAATAGTCAGCAGGATATCATGGAATAGTACATCAATCAAGTTTGGAGTGGTGTGACCAGAAACCATAGATGTTTTGTATTTAGCTTGTATAAAGAGCAGATATGATTTATAAAAGAACATTCTTGATTAGTTTTAATAGAGTTTTGAGTAACTAAGCAGTTGCCAAGTTCAGTTAAGGACATCCAATTGACTTCAGCATATCAATAACTTCAAATGTGAGAAGAAACTATAGCAGGTGGCCTTAATGCATTATTTATTGTTCGCATTGATTCAATATATTTCTGACCGCCTACTGATCCCATCCATGAATATCACAACAACAACAATTAAAAAAAACATATGTAAAAAAACCCACATGTATCCTGGCTCCATTACCCAAGAAGGAAATGCATGCACCTAGGCACGTTTTTAGAAATTCATTCTACGTGTACAAAAAATGTGATATTTTCATAGGTTACTTTAAAAATAAATTCCTTGGGTTTACCCTTAAAAATATTTAGGTAGACACACCAGGAAACATTTTTCTGGTCAAAGGACAAAAGCATTAATTTAATCCAAATGAAATATCTTAAACAGTGATAAACAGACACAAAGAAATATTCAATTAATTCTGTTATCCCTCTTTCATCTGTTAGTCAGAAGACTATTATCTCCAATGTAATTCTTGTTGTTCCCTCAAAGGACATCAATAGTAGGAATGAAGTGTTTAAAAATAACTTTGTTTCAACTTGAAAGATTCATGTTAAATCCAGGCAGGCAACAAACGAAACCGTATCAAAAAATACCAAGAAAATAAACATAGAAATCTTGATTAGAATTGATTAAAGTTTTTTTTAACATTTGAAAGGGAGCTCTGTCTTCACATTGCACGAGCTTGTTGGATAAATCCATCAAAGAATTACAAGAACGAAACTATATCAGTATCCTCAACACTAAGAAATTTCTTGCTTATGTCATTTTGGCTGGCAAATTACTCAATATTTACATCATAAATTAATCTCTTATTTCTCTCACAAAGAAAATAATGCTAAGGGTGTGGTTTTTAGAATCAGCTAAAGTCTCAACAACACACAGACACAAAGTCCCACCTTTCAAGGCACCCTGAGACTCAGGTTCCTTCCACCGTGCTTTGGTTTTAGTCCAGAAGTGGTAACTGGAAATCCACTCACTCTCCCTAAATAAACTCTTCTACCCAACTCAGTTATTACCTTAATATATGAAATTATTCATTAAACAACATAACTCAACACCCAGGGAGGTGAATACTTTTACCTGTGGTCATTCATTCACGCCCAAGTCTCGCTGCTATAATATAGAATGAAATTCTTTTCCTAAATGTTCAAATTAGCTTAAAAAAATCTTTCAAGTATTACCCCTCAGAAGTCAACATTATAAAAGGCTGCTAAGCTGCAATAAAGCTTATTAATATTTTTTTCTGGCAACAGACTCTATCTAGACAAAGAGATATTTTAAAGTCTTTGACTATATCGTACAATGCTGTGGCATTTAATGATATTTGTCCAAATGAAAAATCATTAACAAAATACTATGCTACATAGCTTAAAAGACATTACTTTCTTTAAAAGAAAGAGAAGAAGTGCCTTTAGATGGAAGACTTGCAGGTTTGGCTATGTTGAGGTGTTTACCCTCAGATGAAATTAACGTACCTTGGTTTCTGGAATTCCCCCCCCGAACTAGACTTATGTCATGCATGTAAAGTCCCTCTTTGAATGGGTTGTGTTGACACAACCAACTGCTGAGTGAACTTGTGAGAGCAGAGTTTCATGCTGAGAGAGAATGGTTGATTACTACAGTGCAAGCTCATGAAAAGAAAGAAAATGTGACAGCATGATAAAGGGTTTTTCATTGTTTGACCCCTCACCTATTCCTGAATTCCTGCTGTGATTTTCCATTTGCTCACTTGCTTGTCTTAGGCCAAGAAGTCAATTCTTGAGCCCACTGAAACACAGAAGAATGAGGGTTCTCCATGTCACAGAAATACACTTTCTAAATCACATTGCTCTTTTTATACTGAGGTATATACGCCAGCTTAAACAGCGGGTCAGCTTCTACCCAGAATAGTAATTTTAAATATCCCATGAAAAAAACAGCTGGATTTATTGTTCTTGTTGGTTATGTTTGGTACTATCTTATCATTTTGCAACTAAATCCAAGCATCATTTTAAAAGAGATACTGTTCTCTGAGGCTTTCTTATCTATAGAACATGAGACGTACTGTCACTGCCAATGGAACACTGGAATACTGTTGCCAGATGTCCATCACACAACATTATTTCCCTCTGTGGGAATAATGTGGGTTTTCGATATCCTAAAGTCAGTCTTTCATGAAACTTATGGAACTCTTTTTCCATTTTTGTCATTGTATTTCAAATCTCTGCTGCCAGAGAAAGCCCCACCAATCCTTACTGGCTATGCAGGTTAGTGCATCGAAACTGGACAGGATGGGGGGGGGAATATTTTGCAGCTATTTTTTTGAAAACTGCTTCTAAACCTAAGTTTGTCTCCCTAACTTGTACGAAGTCTCAGCCAAACAAATTTTAGTTTCTTTAGTGATTTAAGGACATCTAAGACATTTAGAGTCAATGCTGTTATAGAAAGCATTTTGGAATCTAACATATACTCAAAAGAAACCATTTCATGGCTCTTCTTTTTTTCTTTCTACTTATGGAATTTTCATGCTACTTTATACTCTTAATGCATTTACTGCTTTTTAAGGAAAAAAAAACCCTACCCTTGACAATGAAGCCTACACTGTATATACTGTACTTCAGGTATCTGAGGAACTCACAGGAGATTTCAATCTATAAAGGCAGACTTTATTCAGGATGAGATATTTTTGTGAGTAGAACTTAGACACTAAAATGAGAGGAATTTATGGCAATAATTAACAGGTACTGGGAGTAAAATTCATTTGGAAATACAATAAACTGAGAATACTTAAACTGACTTCATCCAGAGAAAGATAAAAGAATACCTTACAAAAATGTGGCATGAAATGCAACTAAATTTTGTATAATCTACTTTGCAACACCTGCCCCTTCCTCTGCTTCTAAAGGAACTATTGTCAAAATTGCTCTTTGTTGGACTTCTGGAAATGGTTTTAAAACTAAAATTGTAAATTATAACCTTTACTGTCTGCTCATTCCCATCTCTGTAAAGAATTCATCTGCTCCAGATCACTGTGCATCTCCTGACCGCTCAACAGTTACAGAAAAGATACCACAAGCACTTCCAATTATTATTTACAAGATGAAAGAAAGAAAAGCAGGTCAAAAACTGAGATTCACAAATAGTAGGTACTATTTGAAATTCCTTCAGTTATTTGCATAACCATCCAATATGTTTTAATGACTGCAGTTATGAGATTATATAAATTCATGAAGAATATGTACTTATTAACGCATATACTCCAGATTCTTACTATTCCTCGATTAGAATGTCAGGTGAACATTTCAGCTGGAAGAAAATGAATTGTGAGCTAAAGATGAGCAATTCTGTCTCACCTGACTTACTCAAGTGAAGAGCCTCTAACAGACATTGTGGGGTGCATGCATTAAATTAGAAACCATACCACTGCCTTTTTCATATTTCCTTTAAATAAAAAGGAATAAGAAAAGGTTAATTAAGTTCTTCCATGCAATTCTATTAAGAATATCCATGATTACTGTAGCATGAGGAGGATATTTAATTCAAAAAACCCTATTGAAATACCCAGCCAGTCAATCATAATGACTGAACAGCTGTGGCTGCTTTAATGTAATACAGATTCTGAGATTATTATAGTAAAAAAAACCCTAAAAAACCCAAAATAAACAAATTAGGTTTCTGCCCAGAAGTACGATACAGAAAGCTTCATAACTTCATAAAGAACTATGAGTTGGTAATATGTAATACTTTTTTGTGTTATCATCAAAATCCTCTATTTGCTAATACAAAGCAGCATTTGATAATGTGAGTCATATATCCATAACTTGATATACAGCCCTACCAGGGTTCTGTTATTAGGATTTTAGCTTGATCAATTGTCCCAAAATAAAATAAACCATCTCAAAATTTTTTTTAAGAAATATATTATTTTCAGAGGTGTAACAGAGGCTTTACAAGATGATTATTTCACATGCTATTTTCTCACATGTATTCTGTGCTGGTTCTCTCAGACCTGAAACTGCAAATTTAAATATGGGCTTAAAATGAAAACAATAATCTACAGAGATTTACTAAAGATACATTTGCACAATCCAAACACTATCAGCTTTTAAACTATATCTTATTAATAACAGAACGTGTTGATTTTCAACATGTAAAAATAACAATAAAAAAATAACCAGGCTTCCATACTAGATGGATGCATCTATACCAGATATCTTCCCATAGACATTTGTCTTGTTTAATTCCTCAAAATTATTTAATATCCTCCAGATACAGTGTGCTTCACTGAGAGAATAAATTGCAAGTAAAATTCTTCTTTTGTAACCAGAGAGCAGAGAGGCTGAAGGCAAGTATCAACAGTCTGCAAATAAAAGTTTATCATATTTGATTTCAGGTTTTATTAACTGCTTCAATTTAGCCTGGCCATGACATGGCACTTCACTGAAAGGAGTGAAACTGACTCAAAAGATTAATTACTGTAAATTTATCCTAATCTGTCATAAGCTCTGATACAGGAGTAAGAGGAAGTAATTTGCTTCAGTAAAAAGCAAGGAGGACCAAACCATGAAAATTAACACTTCGCAGAGGTAGATATTAAATAAGAAATATTAGCTGCATCAGCATAATGGAGACAACTATAAACTGCAGAAGACTTCTAAGACTGAGAAATACTACTGTTTATGATGATAAAGTCAATTTTATCATTCAGTAAATGCTCACTTTGTGAATTTAGCACTATATTTCTTTCTCATCAAATGTAAATTGCATTACTGCTTTACAGAATTTATACCCCTTCTGTTTCCTTTATGCATTATTGCTTACTTTATCTCATGGAAACTTATTAATACACAGAAGGCAAAAAAAATCACCAAGTATTACTTTATTTTATCGCTTACATTGAGTACACAGATAACATCTATGGCCTATGCTCTTCAGAAATTATATTAGTCAAAAAGAGGTTTATCATTTTCAGTCAGTGGGCACTTAGGAGATGAGAGTCTTTTTTTTCCACAAAGAGAAATAAATATAAAAAGATAAGTACAACTACACAGCGAAGATACTCCAGCTTTACATTCTTGTATTACAGAATAAATTCAACCCAAAGATTTTATAAGCACTAGCACTCATACTGAAAGGCTCTAATGCATCATTATGATCTAGCAGGTTGCTCGCTGTGTTTTACAGCCTTTCACACTACATTAACCTTTTGTACCTCAAGTATTTATGACCTCATAAGTAAGTATTTATCAAACTGAAAGCTCATATACAGCACTGTATTTTAGCTATCATTGTTTAGGAACATTTATAATTTCTTTTTGCCTGAATTTAAAATCACTTTAGTATACAGACCATGTTTTTCAAAAAACATTAATGTAAAGTAAAACTATTTTTCCATTATCCATGAGAATTGTTAGAAACAAAATTGCCAAATATGGTCTCAAATATGCCAATGTGAAGAAAATTTTTTAGAAACAGCAAACAAATTTGCTATGCTTTGTTCGGTAGTCCACAGATTAAAGCATCAGAACAATACATTGAAGCGCTCCCAGTACAAGAATCATTGCAATCCTGAAGTCATAGATTCTCCAAGTACCTACCATGCTCTGTATTTAACAAAAAAAATCTACGAAATCTAGCAATTCAGGCACTATATATACTGTGTTAAATGTCCCCATGCCATATGCACAACCACATTGTAGAAAAAACCTGCAATTGATTCATGTGTTGTATAAATATTGCACAAATACAGTGTTGCCTGCAAATATATTTCCTGGCAAATCAGTATGAAATGTGAGGTACTGAAACCTACCATGAGGAAGGCAAAATCGTAAGCTTACAAACATTCTCATAAAATTCATGGCTAACAAACACCACCGCGTAAGCCGAGCGTGTCTCCAAGAGAAACAATGCCTGTCGAAACCTGTCATTCTTTTGCTCCCTGCTGGGGGTGTGTGGTAGGGTAAGTCATTATCCTCCTATCCACAGGCACCTGAGAAATGGCAAAAGAAAAAAAAAGGCCAAAAAACCCCCAAACAAATGGAAAAAGGGCATCTCTGCTCTATTACCATCTTCTCCACGCTTATGCAGGGACAACGGTTGAAAGAACGAGAATTGAGTCCCAGCCTCTGAGAGATCTCTGCTTGCTGTTAATCACACTGAGATACAGATTACTATTGGCCTTGCCTGCTGCATTTAGCATAGAAAAGAAGACCCCAAACGTAAATAAATTTGTTATAGATGGGACAGATTAGGGAGCAGCTGAGGTGCTTTGCTCTCCTCAGTGCCTTCCTCCAACAAGATGCTGCCAGTTGACCCACATCCTGCCTGGTCATGCCCTTTGTCCATATTGTGATCTCCTGCCGCCTTTCTCACAGCTTTCTCAAGACTGTGCAGTGTAGGTTTTAAACTCAATAACCCCATAAGTCAAAGACTAGTTTTCAGTCCCTGTCTCTCCTGACAACCACAGGTCCCTGTATTTGTAAAGCTAAATAACACAGCATATTTAGTGTGCTACAGGGAGTTCTAGACCCTTCTCACCTGACTTTTGCCATGATCCTGGCAGCAGTCATGTTCCTCATATAATTCCATGCCCCATCTTTGACTTCTCAAACCCATTCCGCTATGGAAAAGAGCTGGAGACCACACCAAGCTAAAGGATCAGATGCTTCCTGCACTCACAATGACCCTATGCTCATCACATATCACAAGGAGAGATGTAGGTGGACAAAGAGATGTTAGCTTTACGTGGCCTGCATGGTATATCTGAAAGGTAAAACAAGCTGTAGAGTTTTGCCTTTTTTTAAAAAAAATACACATTTCCCAAGTAACAAAGTATCTCACTAACATTTTTTCTTATTCATACACCTGAAATATAGCATTCACACAAATCCAGCTTAGACTGTGACTCTTGAAAACTCAATGCTCAAAAAAGCACGCACCAGTTCAAAATGAAATTCAACAACAACATTCTGTTGTTATGGTAAAAAAGACAAGTCAAGACACTTGGGCTTAGCACAGCAATCTATTTTGCCACAGATTTGCCTCTGGCAGGTTATTTAAACTACCTGTACCCTAGTTCCTCCTCCTCTGCAAAGGTGGAAAAAAACAATAATTGTAATTCAACAAAATCTCACAAAATGGTCACAAGGATGAAATCAATCTTTTTATGAGATGCTTGGAGGGGATCATCCTCTAAACTCAACAAGAAAGAAATAATCAGGCTAGATTTAAGCAGTAGCATCACATTCAGAAACATCCCAGACTCACAGACCGCTCCCAAATCTAAATACTTTTATCATTTGAGGTCATAAGCTTGTGAGCTCTCTATCTCAAATCTTTTTCTGCCTCTCCATAAGAGTGGTAGGAAGTGCAACTCTACTTCCCTCCTATAAAGAATCATTACCTGGTAAAATGTCAGAAATTTTAGAGAAAACAACGAAGGGTCACCTTGCATTCAAAATCAGATTAGAGCAGGCAATAGATTGCCTTCTGCCCTGACAAGCTGCTTGTAATATAAACCCCTTAGTCCCTCAGCTGCACCAAAGCAGACAACACATTCTGGTCCTAAGGCAGTAACATAGCCTGTCATACATCCTCCTTCAGTCACTGTGACATCTCTATGAGGGAAAAAAAACCACAGTAAGATTTCATAACATTGGTTACATCTCTGTGACAAGGTAATTCATCAGCACCAACAAGCTTGTACAGTGCAACACTGAACCCCCAGTGTTATATTCCTGCAGCATTAGCATCAGCCTCAGATATTTTGCTATTTCCCATTCAGTCTTTACTATACACGAGAGTGGACAGTGAATTCATGACTACAGAGATAAGATAGAAGCAAACAGAGAAGAAAAACCTCTCCAGGCCCTTACAGCACTCAAAGCTCTTTCTTTTAGTGATAAAATTAGCCTAAATATGCACTAGGATATTATTTCCACAAAGCTTATCAGACTAAGGTCAAGATACAAAGCTATTTTAGCAAATGTGAGTCAAATTTATCACCTGGGCACTATTCAATTTACTAAAGAGCCTGCCTGTAAATAAAGCAAATAACATTTGGCATGAAATAGCTACTCTTACCGAAAACTGCTGAGCAAATACCACATTTGATTGCTTAATTTGATCAATAGGGCAAGGTGTTACAAAGTATCCACAAAACAATTAATACTTTCAACTAAATCTCAGGGATTTTCTAGTTAATTCCCATTTCTTCGTCTAAGAATTATGATCAGGAACAATTCCTTGTGCAATGGTTGTTCCGGGCAACAAACTTGGACCACCAGCCAGCCTCGTTCCCCTCTTTGCAATCCCAGCCACAAGAATACACACCTGAGAGCACACAGCCTTCCAGAAGAGAATGGAGTAATAGTGCTCATTGAGAACAGATTCAGGCCTAGTCTAAACTCAAATGATTACTCTGATACCTCTGGAATGACTATGCTACACATGTAGTAACCTACTTAAGAGTCCCTTTTATTTGTAATAAAGACAAAGTAGTATTCCTCCTGGAAGAAAATACATAGACGGAGAGATGGATGGAAACACAAAGCTTGACTACTCAGGAATATAAACCCTCCCTTCCTTTCCACTGAAGGTAAAAGGCTTAAAAGCACTGGAGACAGTAATTTCAATCAAAATAAAAAATACTAGGCTTCTAAATTATGCTGGCTAACTGATCCTAAACTTAGCAGGTCTAAATGATCTGCGTCTGAAATACGTCAAATCAGCATGTCAAATCAATATTTCAATTAACTAGAAAGCTCCTCAAGTCTGAGCCAATACATTATGAAAGTTTAGGCTAAGGAAACTGGAGATACTGAGACAAGATTCAGTTTGCTACCTGAAGAGATTGTCTGTAGAGCTGTCAAACAGTTGATGATGATAGAAAACACTTTTACACAGCAGGTGGCCAGGGCATAGGTGACTGGCAGGGCCACCACATTTCTCAATCAGAAACATGACATACAAAATTACTTATTTTTACTATGGACTACATTTACTTCACTTGCATAGTTAGGATGACTAATATCATCTATATCATCCAGCACACAGTGAGCACAGAAGCTTAATTTTGAAAAGCTTTAACAAAAACACCAGCCAAATATCTAAAGTCTTCAAATTACATCTGGATAAAAGATCTAGGCAGAAAAGTCAGCTGCACTGTGCTTAAGGTGGACACATGGGAGCCTGACACGTAGTAAATTTGCTGTACTGAAAGTATGTATTTGAAAAAATAATACAAACCCAACTAAAAAGATCCCACACTTGTGTTGAAAAGAGAAGTTTCTCTTGCGGTAACAATAATAATAAAAAGAGAAAAATGTTTGCTTTTTCCATTAGGAAACAGAACAGAATCAGCAATTCAGACACTGGTACAGGGGTGTCAAACTCACAGCCCACAGACTGAATCCAGCCCTCCTCCTTGTTTTATCCAGCCTGGCCCCTTGTTTCTCCCCGTTGGCAGCGCCGAGCTCCTTGTCCCTGCGCTCCTGCCAGTGCTGGGCACGTGTGCAGCGGGTGACGGGCTGCAGGAGAGCAGTGGGAGCCATGAGTCTGACACCCCTGCACTAGTATCTTTGATTGAACATGTTTTGTCTGTATAACACATTAGAATCTTTGGAAAATTGACTTTGCTGTACATGCAAAAAGATAAGTAACACGGGAAATGGCCGCAAGTTTCTTTTGAGAGAGTGCAGAGGGATGAAAAGAACACATCTGCAACACTTTCAACTGAGGTAAAAAAAAAGAAAAGTGGGACCCTATCTCAGAAATGAGAAGAAGAAAATTGTAAAATTGGAAACACTTGCTGGAGACAGGGAGAAGCCAACAGCAACACTTTATGCTGGTGTGAAAGTGCTCTTATTGCATGCGTGAGCCATTTCACAAGCACACACTGCTGGTCTCAGATAGCTGTGTGTTAACTTCAGCAATTTTACAATGAGTGGAGCCTGCAGTGTTTCAAAGCTTTATAATTACAAGTATATGTGAAAGATTACCTTCAAAACAAAATTTTCAATAGCCCTAATAGTAGCCACTATTGGATATCTCTGTGCATAACAGCAGGTACTAACATTTCAGCACAAGCTTGATGTCTTAATTAATGCATAAGTGCCTCTGAGACTTATCTCAGAGGTTAAAACCTTATTTTGTAGCTAAAGCACTGTCTACCACGGTGCAAATGTACTGGGATATAGTATCACACACCCACTCCTGGGTATTAAACAATGTTCATGCACTAGAAATTATTCAATGCCTACTTTAAAAACATGTTTACTACTACAACTTTTAGCTTTTTTATTTTTTTAAATCGGAAATTATCGTACTTAATTGTAATGTATTTTAAGCTCATCACTTTAAGGGATTCCTACAAAAAAACCCTTACAATTTGCTTAAAAATATACCTTTTTATCTGATTTTAATTTCTCTAATATATCCTTGATTTTTTAATGCTGTCTTAGTTTTTTCCCAAAACACATTGTCAAAGCTAGAATACATTCTGTATCAAAAAAGAGAAAAACATGACATACATATATAAATAATAAAGCTCCATTATTTCTCCTGCTCAAGGTTAGGACAGTTTGCCACCTGTCCCTGCCAGTTTTTCTTTTAAGAAGAAAAAAAAAGTAAATGCTCCTGTATGAGAACAAAGAAATATAAATACTCAGAGGTGAAACAGCATCTGTTTCATTAAATTTGGTAACATTGTACTTAAAAACTATGTAAGAAAAGAAATGAAGGGGAGGGAATGTGTCTACGAGAAACCACATGCACAACCCAAACCCCAAAATAATAAGGACTCTGAGAAAAGAGGCAACAGAATCACCACATTTGCAAGAAAATGCATAACTTAAATTTCTTTGGCCTAAACTTCCAAAGTTTCCTTGATGTAAGTGAAAAACCACAGGATTTATTTTTACTATCATTTCAAGTTAAGATTAATTCTTTCAAATATTTTAAGTAAATTGACATTTAATAACTATATATTTGGCAATAAGTCTCATTTTAAATAAAGACAGCAATGAGATAACCTTTTTAATATGAACATATTACAAAATATATCACATTATGAAAAGTAAAATTAGGTGACCAAGTATTATATTACTTTGAAAACAGTACATTTACATATGTTCCATTCAGTTTTGTAAACATCTCTTATTTCACACATTATGTGCTTATAATACACAATATCTTTTATTAACTGCAGCTACCACTACAGAAGCTTCATCTGCAAACACTAATTAGCACAGACAGACTTAGATCTTTCTGGATAGCTGAGCGATCATGCCTGCAGTATGTTGCAGTGTTGGTACACATACTGTTTTCAAATCAAATATTTAGATACTATTCTGGAACAGATGGAACTTATGTGTTTCCTTATTAAATTAAATAGTTGACATCTTTTGATGCACTTTTTATAACAGCAACAAAAGAAGACAGGCACTGAAAAGACTTGTCGATGGTAATCGCACTTTCCTCTTCTCTTTTGATCGAATCTCAAAGCATTCTGCTGCTTTTTTATTATTTTATAAATCAGAGAATAAAAGTATTTTAATTTTAATCCAAAGCAAAAAAAAACATAGCGAGAGAAACGCCCCATTCTTATTTTTCAAAGTGTAAGGAAGCTGGGAGGCAATGCCAGTTTTATTACAGAGTCTGCAATCAGTCAATATATAGAGATTGGAATAGTGTCAATGGCAAAGAACCTTTGAAGTCATCTGTACCATGGATAGAGAGTTCCATGTTCTTTGCCTACTGCAGCTGGAAGTGTTGTTAGATCTTGTGACAGAGGCTGATGAGAAGCTGCCACAAGGATGCTCTTTAAGCCCCTCCTTCTCACAAGAACTTTTACAGAACTGTTTGCTGCGGCTGTGAAGGACCTGAAGAGTACTGCACATTCCTCTACCACTGGAGAAGGATTTTAAATGGACATCTCAAAATTTGTGTACTGGGCTAAGATTCTGACCGTAGTTCACAGGCAGTTCCCAGAAAGTGAACAGAAGATCAATGGCAGCGGCAACTGTTTCAATAAGTGAGATTTAAAGAGGTCTCCACTGGAAAAGCAAATGCAGAAAGCCCCTTTGAGCAAATGTAGCAGATGGTCTGAGAGGTCTCTTTAAAAGCCCTCAGGAAGATTTTCCAAATCAAAAAAGGCAGCATGATATGCTGATACTGCAATACAACTGTGTGGGATACCATCTGAAAAAGCACCTAGAACCAGCAAGATACGGAAGCATCAGAGAATTCACGTGTGTTCTTCACATCAACCATCTATACCCTTCAGAAGATTACATATTGCCTCCACCCCACATTAAAATCAACGGTAGCTGGCTTTGTAACTCCTACTGCAGGGCAAAGAGGGGGAAGAAATGAAAGTAGACTATTAGATAATCTTGGAACGAGCAAAGACTGGAAAGAGGAAGTAGAGACAAAGCAGGCACATTGAAAAAGAGCATAGAAAGAAAATCAGACGAAAATTTTTAAAAGGGATGAAGTGTTGTGAAGATGAAAAGGAAGATAAAACAAGTAAAATACACACAAAGATTAAAAGTAGGCAAGAAGAAAGGAAAAGAAAAGGCAGGTTTTGTGTTTATGCAATTTTTTAAAAAAATTAGCAATTATTTTATATATGTATATAAAAATCTTCTCACTATATTAGAAAATATTTACCCTCTATCCCTGCAGTGCCAACAAAGTAACTAAATATTCACCTTTAATCATAGAGGCAAAAAGCACAAAGCACATAGCAACTCCTCACATCTCAAAAAAGCCTCCAATGAGATCGAGTTATACTTTAATCAGCTGACACTATCTTTTTTGAAGTTAACAACTGCTCACATATCAACATGAAAGAACATCAATTTTAGACAGAGTAACTAAGTAGGTTTCACACAAACAGAAACAGAACAGAGGCTCTGCTTTGCTGTAGAACTGCATGAAACATTTTGATAAAGGCATTTGACTGTAAATGCATATTTTAATAAATTAATTATAAAATGTGTACATTATTTTAAATAGTGTCTATCTACAAGATGCAACCATAAATTATAAACTCTCTTAAGCGGGGACAAAATCTATGACAGCAAGAGTAAATTTAGTTTTAAGAGTACCTGAATTTTTAAAATAAAGATATTGATCTGTGCATGTATTATTAGTCTGATTTGTTGATGCTAAAAATATATTTTAAAGCATTTTTGTTTTAACAGAAATCAGAAAAGCACAGTAATAAAAACAATGTTTTACCTAAACAGTGGAGTTCATATTAAAATCAGAAAAATATATATCAAGAAGTTTAAATTTACTAAGGCAGTGTTCCTTGTGTTCCTATTAAGAGTTTTAAACATTTACACTACAAAAGGATGGGTGCTTCCATAACCCAAGTCCATCTCCTATAGCCAAATGGCCTGGATGGACCTCCCAGCTGCATTCTTATATTCCAGTAGAACCAGGACAGAGCAAACACCGCTATTCTGGTGTTCCTCAAATAACAGCAAGTATCCTGACATTGAAGTTACTATTTCTATCTATGTCACACTTTTTGTAAAGGAATCACTGCACATATGTAGGATTGATTCAAGACAGAACAAAACCAGGTTACTCTCTTACTTATCCTTTCATCTGGAATTTCTAACTATTTCTACAATTAATTGATAAATTATTGACCATTTCATGTCTAGATCTGTGCAATTTAAAATGACCACCCAAATATTTCTGAGAAAAACCAAATACAGCATGACATGCATAGCTGACTATTAGCTCAGTTTAATTCCTCTTCCAGTAAAGTCTGAAAGGAAGAATTTCTAACCATTTCCTGAATGCATATCTAGTTAAGAAAACTGTCGTCTGTCTGCTTCTTCCTCTGATGGGTCTTTCACACTATCAAGTCACTGGTAGACCATGAAGCAGCTTTAAACTTGCAGATGGATTCAGCTGCTTCCATCTAAGCTGAAACAGATCAACATGCCTTGCTATTGTCTCTCTAATATTGCTGCATATCAAAGTTAAAAAAAAATTGAATCAAGTCACACTTTCATACCGACCCTAGAAAGGGAACAGATTAAGCAGGGAAAAGTGGTAAGTAAGCCCATATATGAGTAACTTTTAATTAAAGTAATTCTGTGGAAGGTAGGTGGGTGTGTGGGAAGGCCAAAGAGATAGGTGTGTGGGAGAGGAACAGAAACTTGAGAGTATAAACAGGATTTGCAAAAAATACTTCCAGGGTTGGATTGCAGGAAATAAGCTACTAAGTCATCCTAAACAGAGACCCATGTGTAGTCAGCACATGAGAGTACATTTACCTCTGGTGCAACCCTGGGGAAAGACTGGCACATCAAGACAAATTCAGACTTATTTATGATTTAAGGACGAAAAGAGGAAGCCAATCAGATCTTCATAGCTTTTAACTACAAATCTGTTAACTTTTCCATTTACCTGTCTTACCTGACCATTCTGATCTCTCTAATGGAGAGACAGTGTCTTCCAAGCAAGGACCTGAGGATGATGCTGATTAACCAAGAAGTTACAGACATATTCTCCCCGTGCCATTGCAAAAAGTACTCCAAGTAATACACAAGTTTATATTGCAATTACAAAGAGCTGGTGCAGGGAGAAATCTACAAGTTCTGATAAAGTTGCAAACCATTAGCTATCATTTGCATGCCAATTACAACAGAATGGAAAACATCATTAGTCTTACCTAACCTAACAGAGTCACTTCTTTATTTTAGTGAAAATGAGAGCTAATTTTCACAAAAAAATCCCCCATAAGGATCGATTTTAATTACCACGTTATAATGTGAAGCAAAGATGCAGAAGGTCAAATACAAAGTAAGTTGTAATTAGCTGTTTCATCATACCAAGATTCCCTTTGAAATTTGTGCTCAGTGTATTCAGCAAAAAGTGTAACAAATGCTTTTTTCAATACATCAGAATCCAAAGCATAGCCAAAGCATTTGGATGCCCTGGTTACTTAGACTTCATAGAGAGAAGAAAAGGCAGTCATGAAACATGCAAAGGAATTGGTATGGAGAAGTAAAGAACCTGAGAGACAATATAAAAGTACTAGAAAACTCAACCCCCCAATATTGTTAACTCTTTCAGGCCCAAGCAGGAAGGAAATGCTAAATTGTTTCATGGTCAATTAAACTTGGCACATTCTGGCAGATTAGAAATTAATTGGTAACGCTTTTTAGAAAAAACTTTTTCAAATTGAAGTAATACAACTGTATCTCTGACTGACAGTGCGACTGAAAAGACCTCTGCAATGTTTTGTGCATTAAATTCATCTTAGGGTTGGCTGGAATTACCTGCTCAAATGATCTACGTACTGTTAGTCTGCCCCACAATGAACATTCAGAGGGGTATTCAGTGGCATTCAGCTAATGCATTTGAGAAACCATGACTAGAGATGACAGAGTGTAATTGCTGTCTTTACTTCTGCATGGTGGGGTTTTGGTGGGGTTTTCTGGCTGCTTTTTGGGGGGATGAGAGGAAGGGGGCTACAAGCTTTATTACTTCACCAATTTCAAGCTCTCAAAAATCATAAGATGAAGGTAAAATCACAGTATCTCCAAAAATCCAGAATAATCATTTTTATGTCTTCTGTTTCAATACGACATTTGCAATCCCTTCTTGCTATCAGAATCAAAAATAAAAAGAAGCTGCAGTGATACCTAAATCATAAGGATCAGTTATTGAAATTTCAGAATAATGCAATGCATGCTGATAGGAAAGCAGTGGCACCATTAGCTGGCTACAAGTCAGTGTAACATCTGCTCTCCTCACACCACCTACCCACTCGCAGAATGACAAGCACTTTGTGGGAGCAAAGCCTAAGTTAACTCAGAAACACAGGAAAAAATGGTGGTTATCTTCTAACCAGTCAAAACTTCTCAGTATACAAACAGGCACTGTATAAATGGAATCATAGGAAATGGTTTAAGGTTCTGTGTATCCTTGAGAAGAACTGAATTTATAGCATGCAACGACACATGCAGCTGCTAAAGTGAGCATCGCGGTCCTGCTATTCCTTAGCATAAGCAAAGAAACACACGTGGGGCAGAGGTCTAAAGTTTGCACTCCAGGCTCACAGCAAAGAAGCCTCTTAGAAGTAATAATGCCTATGATCACAAGTCATTACTGTGCCTCACCACACTAGCCCAGCATTATGTTAGCTATTCGGGATGTCAGTTTTGATCTCTTCACTACAGAGCAGGAGCTGGACCAGGCTGTTTGCTTCTGCAGCTCTGAGGCACTTGGGGTCTTGAAGTCAAGCTCCTTCAACTATTTTCTTCACGTAGCAGATGGGACCAAATATAATAGGTAGTATAGCTAAAATAGCACACCATGCTGATACAACAGGCTACACCAGCAGGGTGTGATTGAGATGAGTGAATAAACACCGCTGTAACAATGGTCAAAGTATTATCAACGATCTAGTGCACTGGTGGCAAACATCTATGGACAAAAATATGGAATTGAAATAGAATAAAAACTGGGTCATTGATAGCATTTGGGAATAAAAAATATTCATGGGGAAATCTGACTTGCAAGACAGTGATTTCATGGTGAAAAGTTCCCAGGCTCTCAGCAGGCTGAACACAGTCCTCCGAGTGGCACTATTGAGAGAAATTATTGATATGGTTATCCACACTGTAATCCTGCTCTGGATGCTTTCCAGATGCAACTACACACAGAGGCAAACCAGTCACTTTTTATTCTCAAGCCAGAAGAGGCAGTTCCAGGATCCAAGTTCCAGGTGCATTATGAAAATCTACTGGGCAAAAGCAGAATATTCAGAGACAAGGATAAGGCCAGCTGAGCTCAGCAGCACTGAAAAGCATCCCTCTCGCTAAGCATATACTTGAAATGCTCACCTCAAGGAAGCACAACCACAGCTTATGCAATGACCCAGCAAATCCCAGACAACTTTGTTTTGAACATCTCTACTTCATGACACATTGATGCAAGAACAACTGACGGACACCTCAAAACCTAGTAGGATTCAGGCCACTCTTTAATATGGAATAGAATGTCTTCAAACTGCTGACATATTCCACACCCCCGGAGGTGGACAGGCCAGGAATAAAACAGGAGAGAAGGAGGAGAAGAACTAAGCATTAGGGAAAAAAGGAAAGAAAAGGGGAAAAAAAAAATCACTTACACCAGTAATTTACATAAAGCACAGAGCAGGAAGAAGAGCCAATAAAAATAGAAATACGCTATAGTAACACAATCTACCCACCTGCAGGCTTAAACACTGCACTAAAGCACTTTACTATAAATTCTTGCTGCTGTCAAGTTTTCTTACCCAAATTAAAAAGTGCAACAGAGAAATCTGTACCCAAAAAAACCACATCAACAAAGCTTGTATATCTTTCTCTTCCCCAAAACAATCAAGTTCAACTTGGTAAATAATTTTTCAGTCCAGAGCATCACTAAGCCTTCCCAAATCCTTAGACAAAGAGACAGCCTCTGCAACATGACAACAGAATGTACAAAGCTGGACACAACACCAAGGAAAGAAATTATCAAACTTAGGAACCATTAGATCTCAAAGAAAATACAAAATTTCATGGTAAAGCAAGGCAGCTGTACAACAGACATCTGGTATCTAATATATCGATTATTTTCACCCAGAAAAGCATCAAGCTCAGTGGATGTTACAGGAGAAATTTTGGTAGCAACCAAGCTGAAATTTAGTCATAAAAGAGCAGTCATGCAAAAATTACCTCATCATCTTAACTGATCACAGACAGCCACCACCTCTGCACTACGTATCTTCTACAGGACTTCAGTAGCACTGCATCCCCAAATGCCACGCGGGGTACTAACTCAGAACCCCCTTTGACACTAAGCATCAACACTGCTCCAAGTACAACTGCACTCTCCCTCGAGGACCCCTGTCCAAGCACACAACTTCTCAAGGAGTTTCAGCTTGTGAAATCCAGCCAAGTCACAGTCCAAAAGAGAAACGTTGCACAATGACCTCAAGTTTTGACTACTGTAAAAGTAAAATTAAGTTTAGAGCAGAATATTTCTTACATACACACACATATGTAATACAGTATTATTACAAGCTCAGTTTTTACCATACCATGATATTTACTTCCATTATTAGTATAGAATGGGAAACACTGGAGGAAAAACACTTACTTTACTATTACCTGCTTTCCTACACATGCCAAATTAATAACATTTGTATTTACACAAGTTTCCCACTGACATAACAGAAGTTGTGCATAAAAATCGACAGACAAAAACTGAAGAATTTTACTCTCAGAATTATATAAGTACAATAAGTTTGGACAGATATTTATACACAGATAAAAGCTAATTTCATATTTCAAAAAATGATCAAATGTCTTACTTAAAAATACTTTAAAATCTGTTTAACATGAGTCCAAACCACGCTGCAAAATCATTAGATTCGTTACTTTTACCGTAACTTTGTAACACACTTATCATTGATCTATACTTCTTGAAAGAAGCAATTTACTATTTTTGTTAATGACTAAAAGCATGTTTGATGCTATGCAACTCCAAAAGTCTACCAGCACTTAAATAACCCAGTATGGGATGAGTATTGATTATGCATATACTCAGATGGACTACTTCCTTGATTAAAGTTAAACAAACATATTGATCCAAGAAGATGGAAACCGTACTATTCAGATAAGACTCAAAGTAACTTTTGATGTTTTGGTATTTTATTACTTACAGATGATTTTATATTATTTCAGTTAAATCATCCTGTCTTTAAACATATACTTGCCTTTTATTCTGTACATTTGCTCCTGTTTCATAGCATCAAAATCCAAATTTAGCAAACACTAGGGGTACAATCTAACATCTCTTATGTCCAATGCTTATCTTAACAGAATAGCTTTAAACTATTTTAACAAAATAATAGGTTTTAAAACATCACTAGGAAATACACTTTTTGGAAGTACATGGACATTTCTTATCCCACATCTTCACTGCAAAACGAATGTACATTTTATTACATTTGAATTAGTAAAGCATAACATGCAGAGAAGTAAAATCCTAACAATACCAGATCGTTCCATACTCCTTAACTGTAATTTTCAAAGCGTTTGTTAATCAATTTGAGCAAAAGCAAGCAACAAAATGTTCTTTCTTAAATGAAAAGAACTTTGGAATTTAACTGAGAGGGAAGTGTAACAGAAATGGCAAAGATTTTGACAGGGCAGATGCCCAAGCCAGCTGGAAGTCCACAGAACGTCAGTGGTACAAATGACAAAAGACACCTAGGGCATTATATTCAGATATTATGTGCGCTCCCCGGTATGAAAGGGTTTGCGCAATGTTTAGTTATGAAATTAAAATCATATTAAGTTCTCAACAAAATATTTTAGTTTTAATCAAAGAAAACATACATTCTCTCTTGATCAGATTAATCTGCTTTCATAGCATATAGCAAATACTATAATTCCATAAGGCTGTACTCATTAACATCCCACACCAACTCAAAGCCAGCTCCAAGCACTCTCAAGGACTACCACTGCCTTTAAAGTCATTTTGAAAGGCTCCGAATGACTGAAGCCAACACAGGAAACCTCTAGTGGAGCCTCTAGATCCTCTCATAAGGAAATCAAGTCTATAAACATATTATGTCAATAGCACTCTACTGTGCACAAAATTGCAATCCTGTAATAAAGCTGATGATTGGAATTCTGTTCAGTTTGCAGTAAATTGTGTTACTGACAGTGGTTCCAGCTCGGCTGGGATCACACCCTGTGTTGCAGCAAAGGATTCAAGAGACTGTGGGTGGATGTTTTTTATCTTAATCTTCATTTTGTTTTTAACTTTATATCTTTATTGGTTTTTAGTTTGCACTAGACCCAGTGTGAGCTCTAGCTTCAGTGCACGACTCTTTCAGACCAAAAGAAACTGGGACACACAGAGAAAGCCAGGGGGTGTGTCTAGCCTCAGTGTGGACTGAAACCTTCATGGATGAGGTTAAGTCACTTCTGATAGTAATTCTACAAATTAGGTAATTGCCCTCCAGTTTATTACCTTCGTATTTCAAAACTTTAAGATCCATTTTTAGTGGTATATTGAGAGTCACGTGTACATAAAGATGCACGTGAATAAGAAAATTAAAATTTTGGTCTTGCCTCCACTGGCTTGTCTAATCTACATTAATCACAACAGTATTGTTTTATGAATGATTGATCAATTGATTATTCTTCTTTTAAATGCATGTAGTAACAGCTTACCAAAAGGAAAGTATGTAAAAATATTGGAACCTACCAAACAAATGCCACAATGTTCCCGCTTCCACTTAAATCAATTCCACTTAAAATTCTTTAAGATTGAAAACCAACTGTGCAGAAAGCTAGCAGGAAGGGGAAAGAAAGATATTTTTTTTTCCTTTAACAATAAAGACCATATGGACTTATAACGTTGACACAGTGCTATTTCATAATAAAAACTTATATTATTAAACCTACAGAGAGACACATACAGCTGGACCTTCATGATATTACAAAGCCCACGTCAAATCTGCCTGTGGTCCATCTGCATATACCTATTTATAATGCTACTACAGTGTGTTAAGAGCAATTTTAATGAGGTACAGCATAACAGATTTTATCTAAGTACCCATAATTAAATTGTGCAAAAAATATTTGAGTGAAAATTTAAGTAAAACTTACTGGTGAGTAATATATTAAATGTCAAAGCTGCTTTGAACAATGTAGATTACCATAGAGATACACTTCTCCTAAACTTGTGTTTTCAGTGCATTGCTCTCTGCAGAGGGATAGTATCCACAACTTTCAATGTAACACTGCAATTTAGAAAAAATATCTTCCAAAAAAAACAACCCCAAAACCACATAACTTTCTCAAAAAATACCCTGAAGTAAAAAGTAAGGAAATCTAATTCTTTATAAACAGCATGGGAGCTACTTCAAAAATTTATGCACATTCCTCTATAAGAAAGGATATAGGAAGGAATATAGCATATTCCCCAAGTACAAAAGGTTAGTGGAACTGAAGTGTTATCCTTCAGGGAATGGATATTCATTCCAAGTAGAACCAGAAGGGAGAAAGCATATGACAGGTAAACTATAAGTTCAATATTAAGAAGGCAAAAAGGAAATAAGAAGAGCAGATAGCAAAGGATACAAAACCAAATAACAATAAAGCCTATTAGCATGTCAGAAGTTGGAAGCTTTCAAGGGAATCATTGGATTTGAAAGAATTGAGTTTGAATAGAGCACTTGAAGAAGATTAAGAGCACTGTAGACAATCCAAATTATATCTTTGCATCAGCCTTTGCCATGGAAAACATCGGAAAAGCACATACCTGACTTTTCGTATAGACTAACACTTGTTCAAACTGAAAAATCAAAAAGGGAAGAGGAAACACAATAAATTGAAAGCAATAAACAATGAGGGATGAGCACCTGTCCTACTCGC
Organism: Dromococcyx pavoninus; assembly: GCA_033558185.1. NCBI lineage: Eukaryota > Metazoa > Chordata > Aves > Cuculiformes > Neomorphidae > Dromococcyx > Dromococcyx pavoninus. The sequence continues at coordinate 1,153,994 of JAUMJL010000187.1, forward strand.
ATCGACAGGTGTTTTACCATTGATTTTAGCACTGACAGACTTTTACATTAGAACTGAATGGCAAACAGACCAACAGGTTCAAAATATGAAAAGGCTGAGCTGGGCATCTCAGTGGACTGGTGGCTGTGCAGCTGTGGTCAAAAGAGCAAGCAAAATAGTAGAATGAGACAGGGACAGAAGAAAAGACTATGTTTTTAGTCAATATCCAGTCTCTTCTGGAACACTTATCCAACTTAGGCTTCCTGCTCTAAACCAGTGACAGTGGAATATGGCAAGGTTTTGACAACATTCAAAAATTATTATGGAAGAAAATTAAAAAAGCTGGAAAGAGTCAGGAAGTTAACTTAGCAGAGAAATTAAAAAGAGGGGACATTGTAGAGCTGCAAAGAATACTGCGAGATAAAAGTCAGTAGGACGCTCTTCAACTTAACATTTTCTCACGCTACCAGAGAAAAAGGGCATAAAAAGTTACCACATCAGAAAAAAAATGGACTGAAACATTTTACTGCATAAACCACAAAAGTGTGTAATTAATTCATAAGAACATCTCCATGATAGTCACATGATAGTGCTTTTGCTATTGCTATTCTTTTTTGTTCATATCCATATAAACAAATTAGAGACATGGCAATAAACATAAACCTTCCGAACAACTCATTTAAGGTAAGTTGCTTTCCCTTTCCTCTTGCCACAATGCATGAAACTTTTCAGGTTGGATATAAGCCAGGGGAGGAAGGAGAGGTAAGACGAGATATGGAGCATGGCTGTGGGAAGGATGAGGACAGCTAGCAGAGCTGTTTCAAGCACATGCTCAAATTGCAGTGTGTGGTCTGCTCTGTGCCAGATCCTACACATTACAACCCAGATAGTTGGAATCTGCCAGCTGTTGGCCCGGATATACTGGGTCCCAATCTAGAGTTAAAACAGAAGCACTCAACGATCAATGTGTGAAATTTGTGACTTAAATTACAAGGTAGGGCCGTCCAAGGAGCGTCTTGCATAATTCATGACACTTCAGAACTTCATACATGAATTGAACAGAAGGAATGTCTATCATTTCTGCTCTGTTGAGCACATATCCACACGCAACTTCCGTAACGGCTGCAGAAGCTCTCTAGAAAACCCAGTGTTAGAGACACCCTCTTCACAATACTCAGTCACAGTTCCACAAGCAACTTCAATGCAGTATCATTCAATGAACACTTCTATGAAAAACCTTTCACAAATGTCAAATACATAGAAGTGATTAAAAACAACAAAGCAAGTCTGGTTTGGTCTTGGTTTTTTTTTTTATCCAAATGAATGCTTAGAAACACTCTTTTGCAATGTTTTTCCATATTGGACATAGTCAACTTCATTATATGATGCATGGGCTTTCTATTAATCATTTTGCCTAATATTGTAAAAAAGGAAACTACAGGCTCTACAAAGCTCCCACACTTACTAAGAGGCTCTAAGACAGCAAAATTATATTCTCCAAGTTCAACAATAAATTTTGACAACAGTGAATAATCCGAACGCAAATGAAGTACAAAACTGTTGAGTGTAATGTAAGAATAGTGTTATCACACACGCATCTTGAAACATACTGGTTTAGAAATAGCTGAAACCTTGACTTACTGTGGCCGTGCCGGAGACAGTTTGTGCATTTGTGTCAGCTGCACTCTGTTCAGAGTGTGTCTGAGCAGGAGGGTACATGTTTAACGTGTGCTCTGGAACAGTGGTTTGGCCTGTATAGTCTGGAGCTGGATGAGGATGTGGGGCTGTGTATTCTGCAGGGATACCATTCTGAGGTGGAGCAAACTGGGCTGAGGCATAAGGCTGTGCCATTGTGTCAGGAGGTGCTGTAGCTTCCTGATTACCCTGTAGAAACCAAAGGGAAAAAGAAGGAAGAAGAAAGGTGGTGTGAGATAAAATAAGCGATGACCCTACACATGTAACGCAGAAAGTGAGGATGATATTCTGCTAAGGTTGCTGGCCTGAAAAGGGCACAATGTCTTTTTCTTGAGGAGAAAATTTCTTATCTGAATTAAATCCTTTTGTTAACCCCTACTAAATCTTATTATAATTAGAAAAACAAATCTACTGTTCTCTGGATAACTGTAGACTATCCTTTAACTGGGAAAGGTCAGTGCAATCTACCTGAACTAATGCCTCAACTCAGACAATGAAGAGGGACAAAGCTCTGTTTACTCCAAAGGCTGCTGAGAGCCACTGCCAATACAGAGCTCTGATAAGGTTAGCCCACGGTTGCAATCCATCCTGACTGCAAAATACAGTATATGCAGCCTAAATACAGAACAGAATTTGGGTTCATACTGTTAACTTAACCATATACTGAAACTATTTATATGAAATAAGGCTCTACAAGATGTTTAGAAATACTTTGAGGTAGACCGCATTAAGCAACTGTAGCAAAAGAATAATGAGATCCAACCCAAATATTAAACATTTGAATAAAAAGTTGCATCAGTTCAAAATCTAAAATTACCACAAAAAAATTTCTACATTATAGTCTGTCAAAGTAAATAGGTTTAAGAACTTCAAAGGCTTTACATTCGAAGACAATAGTATTTTACTTGCATATTACAATAAGCCTATACGATTAAAAACAAACACCTTCATATTTTTATAGACAGATCCATCTTTATGTTGAAGCATGTTAATTTATCAATTGAAGACTTCTGACTTGCTCATACCAAACAGTAATAATTCTAGAGGTGGAAATGTACAGAACAATCTATCAGAACCTACATAAAGAAGTCCAATACATGATGCTGCAGATGACACAGCATTAGAGGCCAGGGACTATCTCCAACTCAGATGAGCTAATTCACAAGAAAAAACTCTCCCTCTAAGCACCAAGTAATATAAAAATGCATATTTGAGTAAACCTTCAATTATTTTTTAAAATACTCTGTCATTCTCCATCAAAGCATGTACAAGCACCTGCACAGGACTACAGTAGGGACTTTGCTTATTTGAACTCACCAGTTTTCGATTTCCCAATTTCAAAACAGGTTGAATGAATAAAAGACATTCTTTTGCACTTTGTACTTAAGGAAACTTCCAGCCCATTTCAACTAATTCAGACATCAGCTCTCTGACCTGAACTGCTCCTAAACTCAAGAGCTTTAAAGAATTTGCAAAATGACAGCACAGGTATAAGCCTTGGCACATGGCAAATAAATCTTCCGTCGTAAAAGGCATTCAGTGTGTCCTAAAAATTAAAACATTAAATCAGCAAGCAAATTCTTCCTAATTTTAGTCCCATCTTTGCTACTATTTTAGTGTATGGCCTTGAGCAAGTAGTTTACATTGCTTCATTCACTCACCTTTAAAAGGAAAACAGTGACATTTACCTACTTCACAGGGTTAAGTCAGTAAGTTTCATTTGCATATATCTACAATCATTCCAAGGTTATTACTGCACTTGCCCTGTTCAAATTTCAGTGGAGGTTAAAAACTCCTGCAAATGTATACTCATACCATCTTATATTAAAATGGCAAGGTCCCTTTCTTATTTCTTTTACCTAATATTTTCACTAATTAAAAAAAATCAAGATGAAATAAAACCCAGCAATGACTGGATTACACCAGAGACATTTATTAAATGTTAAACAAGTATTTTTAAAATTGTGGGGGAGGCAGGAGACCCTAAATTTATTTAATCAAGTGTTTCAGGAGGGACTTCAGCAAGTAGTAAGAATGAATGACAGCAAATTAATTTCTGCCTATATGAGCATTTTCACTGTGCTAGCTTTGAAATACAGTAGCTGGTTACAGCTGGTCCTTAAGCTGTTCCTTCATGTCAGGTGCTAAACATGGCATTAGAAGAAGCAGCTATTAAAAAAGAACAATAACAGCAACAAAGGGACAAGGGGCTAATGTTCAGGTGCATTTGATCTAAAGGTTTTCATGCTACCTTGGGTCCTAAACCAGATGTTGCTAAGACCCTCACTGTTTCTTATTAACATTGACAGCAGTTCCATGAGACCTTAATTAATATTCAAAGCATTCACACTTTATGCTAATTACAGCTAATATTTAATTAAGAAGGTTGCATTTTTATATTATTTTACCAGCAATTCCAAATGATTCACATTTTAGATTTACCATAAAATTACAAACTGCACTGGCAATTCCAGCACCTTCACATTGCTGAGACTTCTGAGGCTGAGGTCTGCATCGTTTATTTATAACCCAGACCTTATTAATAAGTAAACAGTAAAGGGTCAGAGGCTTATTTGTTTGTCTTGGTTTGGGTTTTGTTTTTTGGGGGTTTGTTTGTTTGTTGTTTGGGGTTTTTTTATATAGAACTTCTACATATTCAAGGACTTACAGCTTTGCCATTAAATAAATAAACTAAAAAAACCCATCATGCTTAGAGTACAAAACTGGCACACAACATTATCAGTCCAGGCACTGCGTGTTCATTAAATTGTGGGGACTTTTGTGTTTGTTTGTGGGAGTTTTTTGTGGGGAGGGAAGGGCGGAGAAGGCAACACTAAAGAAATTATACTTGCACACTCTACTGTAGGCGCTAAGTTTAAAATTATAGCAACAATAAATCTGTCTTGTTCATCCCTTAAAGTTGGTGTGTATTGTAACCTTTCCTAGCCTTTCAAATTAGTGTGACTTTATGATTCACAGTCAATTCAGTGGACACAATATTACAATGCAGTATAAAAGCATGTATGTATAAACATATTCTTTACTATTTACATGGATATTGAACTGACAGCTTATTGTTTAGAATATAAATTTATATCAAGTACAACGTAGTGTCAACACACATTTATATACACATGTGGTTCATGGAAATCCTAAACTACATAACAGTTATATCTGAATAGATTTTAAAGAACCAAAAATTCCTTAAACATAATCACCTGAAACGTCCCTTTATTGTGCTCTTTAAAATACAGTGAACTAAAATGAATAAAGGAAATAATAGATCTAATGCATTAAGTTGAAAATATGAAATGGCCCTAAAAGCAACAGGAAATACTTATCCTAAATTAGCCTATGAACTCAGGTATCAGAGTAATCTCAAAAGTGTGGATGACAGTATGCAGACATCGCTTAACACAACCTAGGCATGAGAGGCTAAACAGAAGTTGTCCCTTCAGACTCAGTTCCAAGTGTCTTTAAGATTAAATGACCCCTTAATGCTCATTTTGTGCATGGTTTTTAATAAAGTAGATGTTGGCAACAGAAGGAAGAACAAAGGATGGCAGACAGTCAGGCTCTGCTAAATGTTCTGGTCTGAGTTTTAATGAAAACCACATTTCAACTGAAAAATATGCTTTACGTGGCAGTGTATAAAATCAAATTTATTGCCTTCTGGTTAAATGTTGAACTTTAAAGAACACAAAAAGAAAGCATTCCAATGATGTAGGTAAGCGAAGTCATTCCTATTCCATATATATTACTCCATCTGAAGAAAAGCTTAGAATTTAAAATGCTCATAGTATCTCGGATCTCAACATGCCTTTTCAGCATCTTCTACTCTGAAAGGATTTCATAATTAAGAAATGCATGATAAGTGTCAAAACATAATAAAGCAAGCTTGTTATGTTTGTACACAAAAGACAGAGCACAGAAATCATTACTTATGCAGCGTTCATTTTTAAAAACACATTTGCACCATAAAAATGTATTCAATGAAAAACTTTCTGCTTGCCTGCATTTTAAAGTCTAACTAACAGTTTATTGTTTGTTTTATTCTATTTTCTGTTTGGTGCATTTTGTTTCTTTGGCAAGAGATATTGCACGTTTTGAGAAAGCCTTTCCTACTGTAGTTAAATGAGCCAAACTGCATCATATCCTTAGGGCACAGAAACAAAGAAGAAAATGCAACATTACTCTGTAAACCTGCTGGTTATAAGAACAGCTCAGTTAGACCAAGCACAGCAGAGATACATAATCACCACTGTAATTTACCCTCCTTCAGACTTAAGCAACAAAACAAGTATTAGAAGACTTGCATGCAGTGGTGCAGCTGGTTACAAGAAAACCTCTGGCTTGACTAAAATCAAGAGTTTCAAGCGAAAATAAAAGTGAAAATACCTGCTGTACCATCCTGCTCCCTTTATTCTCCATAAACTTAGCAGCTGCTCTGGTCCCAGGCCATACAGCATCTGCCCAAAGCAAGCATCAATTATGGATGAGGGCGTGTGAGCAATGTAATGTGTGCACGAGTGTGGATGATAGGGGTGTTGAAGGAGGGGGAGCTAATGCAAGGCTTACTGACCTCCCTCTCAACATCTGACTGCTCCCAAAACCTAATCCAGATGGGACTCTTTCAGTTTGCTGGGCCTCGCCCCATCAATCACAGCAGGCCACTCCCCTGTCTCCTGCTACTAGTTATGGAGCGCACCGCTGAGCACATGATTGCGCACAGAAGAAGAAAAAACACAGCTTGACTACATTAATAGCTGTTTAAAAAACATCTGAACTGCTACTATGCAAGTTGCCAGAAGCAGAACATTTTTGTTTTAAAATGAAGACGGCTGTATTCAAAGTTACAGCCCCCCCAAACTACCAGTGCTTTGGCTTTTAGATGGCTATGATGCACAGTAACATCTGCATTAATTTCTCCTATGTGATTAATTTGTCCTGTGTGTGGTAGAGTTAATACCAATAAGATTTCTATTTTAAAACTGCTGAACTCCACAAGTAAACTATCAATACTGAACTAGCCTGGTTTAGATTAAATGCACTTTATCCTTCCATACAAATGAAATATTGTTTCTTTTTTTTGTTTCACTTCACGACATCCCTCTTGCTTAGCAGGGGAAATATCTCAGAATGCTTCCAAGGTTTAGTTCTGTGAGGCACTTTAAGCAACTTAATGCTTCATTAGGAAAGGAACTTTCATAGATGCTCTGGAAGTAGTTTTAAAATGATTAAAATTCTAATTAAATCACACAACTAACTGAACTCTTGATCTTTCTCTGTTGTAGCTCGATTATCTGACCAGGACACTTGACTCGGATCATTTTCTTCTGCAATCATACCAAATGAGTTCTCCAGCCACCTCTCTTTTTTTGGAAGGTCCAGTCAAGACCCAAATTCAGATTTCATTTAAAAAACCATCTTGTTCCAAAAGAAGGGCATCCTCAAAAGTAAGAAAGATAATGCAGAATAATTATTTCTGAGAGAGCACAGGGGAAAAAGGTAAGGTAAGCAAGCAAAAGAGAATTTCTTTACTACCTTAGCAGTAAAGTACCATCTCTTTACTCCCATTACAAAGAAACATTTCCTTTTGGTCCTTTTCACATATAACATACTGTATTCCAGTGAAAGCCTGTGCTCTTGCTACTGCTACATATACATTTGAACATGAAACATTCATTTTGTGTCAGTGCCTGAAGTATGGAACAGACTAACTCAATTAAAATCACACCATGCAAAGTAGGAAGGTTATATACATATACTTACATTTAACAAAAGACAGCAAATAACTCACTGAAACCTATCTCCTAGTTAGAACTCCAAGATCACATAATATTATGGATATATAGATACATACAAAGAAAGCATTCCCTCTGACACATTCATTCTTTCCCATTGTCACTGCTGAAACTTTCTTCTGCTTTTATGATGCTGTGATTTATTACACTAGTTTTCCTCATCCTACCTGAGAATTCTTTCTCCTGCCATTTCCAATGGCCCAAATGGACATGACTCTGTCACACTGATTTGTTTTGCTTCCACATTACCACCTAAATCTTTCCTTTTCTTTTTTTAACTTGTTTTCCACCCGTCCCTCACTTTCTCCAACTCTGACACCAAGGTATTTTACACAAGTCCTGTCAATTGCAGCTCAACTGTCTATTCCATCAACAAATATTTTCCCTTTTTAAATACAAGGAAAGATTTTTACATCACATTTAGAAAACACAAGTCTCCTGAGTTGCCTGAAGACCAATATAGCAAGAGAATCTGGAGCTTTCAGGTGTATTTACAATCCATTTTCACAATAAGAATTGATTCTTAAAACATTTCAAAAGAAAGGCATAAAAGGAGCTTGTCCTTTCCGACAAGTCAATATAGGAAAGTATGCTTAATCTTACTTTACACCTCTACTGGAGTGTGCTAAAGAAGATGATGTAGCATCCTTGTACCCAAATAGAACAGGAAAAAAAATAATAAAAGAAAAAAGGATTGCATTGTCAACATAAAAGGTACATAAAAGCTGCCTGGAGTGGTAGCCCTTAAAGAGACCAGCAGTCAACATTTCAACATTTAGAAGTCTTAACTGTCAGCCAGCTATGAGTACCCTCCTTTGGGCATCAATACCAGGTTCAAAACTGTTGAACATCTTCATAAAGAATGTGAATGAAATGTCAGAATGAAGGTTCACACGTGACAGCAAAGACGGGGAGTTCTAACAGGGGTCTTAAGAAGCAAGAGGAACGGGCTGACAAGAACCCAATCAAAGTCCTGCTCTTGAGACAGAATAACCCCATGCACTGGTACAGGCAGCAGCTCCACACAAAAGGATCTGTGAGAATCCCGGTGAACAGTAAGTTAAATACTAATTGGGAGTCTGCCTTTGAGGCAATAAAGGCAAACTGCATAGTGGGCTGAGGAAAGAGATCATTCCTCCCTACACAGCACTTGTGAGACAGCATCTGGAACACCGTGTCCAGTCTGGATTCCCTAAGGACAGGAGATGTACCTGTGAACTGGAGGGTTCAGTGGTGGGTTGCTAAGACAACTGGAGGGCTGGGATGCACAAAGTGAGGCTGAAGGAGCTGGTTTACAGCCTGCAGTAAAGGGGGCGTAAGAGACAACTTAATTGTATCTTCTCCAACTTAATGGATGGTTACAGCAACAGAACTAGACCTTTCTTAGAGGTACAGAGTGAAAGGACAAGAGGCAACAGTCAAAAGTTACAGAAAGTTAAACTCTACTTGACTATAAAGAATAAAATAATGAAAATGAAGGAAGTTAAGCACAGGTTGTGGCATCTTGGAGACTTTCAAAACTCAACTGAGCAAGCCTCTGTGCAACCTCATCTGTGCAGTTACACCTGATTTTAAAAGGACGGGATTAGATGGCATCTGAAGTTCCCTTCTGACCTATAATATTGTATGATTCCATATGGTTTCAACAGTTTCAAAATGGATTTTGTATTTTTATGCTATTTGATTATTTTCTTCATAAAGGACTTACTGGCAAGGAAGAGACTGGTTAAACCTTCTGGTCTGCTTTCTCTCGCCAAGAAATAGTATCTCAGTTCTTTGAGATGGATTTGGAATGCTTTCTTAGAAAAATATATTTATATTTGTTTAATTCACAGCCAGAGCAGTCTGGAAACATACAAGTGCATATAAAACAAGAATAGTTAGACAAACAATGCAAACTAACATGGTGAAATATGACATATCTTAATTTTCTGCCAAACATCACCATTTTTCTCATACGTAGAGGAACATTACCTTGTCAACTACATCTCCATAGAAAGGTGCATCACCTCTAAAACAATAAGTACTACAAGCATGTAAACCTTCTAATATTACCTGCAATTTTTCTACTGAAATGAAATTTTATTCTATTTCACATATTAATTTATTGAAAATCACTGCCACCTCCTAAAGCTGAATTACATTAAAGCTAATACGCCCATTTTCTTATTTGTCAGTATCTAAGTGGTTGAAAGAGCCAATTTTTTTTTACTGCAATAATGATTGAAGATGCAGGATTTTTAAATCTGTATCACTTCCCAAATCAGTTCCCAAGCAATTATGACAAGAGATGTGAGAGGTTAATGCACTGAAGAAACAATCAATGGGAGCTGAAGAAAGGCGAGAAAGGCGCAAACATATATTTTGCTATACTGACATAAAAACTTTCGTCCTGAGAAACCATTTCTTAATAATCTTAAGGCTCCAGTTTGCAAGAATGAAGGCAACATAGACCAAATGGTAAATTACAGACCTTTACAGGAAATGGTAAAAGCATCAATCTGTCTTACAATCCAGCTAGCACAGATCTCAGAGCTACCACACCTGATATTGTGCATGAGAGGAAAGAAACATGCAATCATTTAGCCTGCAGGCATGCAAAGCAAGAACTGTGAGCCTTCTTTTATAATTACAGGAAAAACACAGTATTCATAGCTCAAGCAGTGGAAGCAGAAAAGATTTGTTGGCAAGATTATTTTAGTAGGATGCATCAGCGCTTCTGAGAAGCCAGATACAGCCAGGTGACAAACCATGCCTATATAGCAAGACTATGCCTGGTCCTGACACAACACTGCTTCATGCTTTGTAAGCCTTTCTTCTAGACTCCACTGAGACTGCTCCTACTTTGTAACTTACACACAGCATAAATATTTCCAGAATTTAGTCAAACAGCTTTGCTAAATGCCACCTTCTTGGCTAAAGACTGAACATTGCAAAAGTCTAAAGTCTGCAGAGGAGACCTGAATAGCAATCAAATCCAGTTGTAGGAATATGGTTTTCAACAGTTAGATAATTTCTAGCAATATAAGAAATTTCTGTAACATAGCTAAAATAATTCATTTGAGATTTGTTGTAAGTAGACTTCAACATCTCATTTGCTATTTACTTAAACAAGAAACCCAACTGAGGGGTTTCAAGAGAAATACAGCTGTGTTATTTAAAAGTGTCTAAATCAAGCATTTTAATCTAGCTGTGGTTAATAGTTACACAGTTATTCCCAATTTGCAGACACTGCCCTATCCAGAATATATTAACTAAACAGCTTTTTTCAGTTGTTTTTCCAATGTACACAAAAAAAAGCAATGTATTCACCAGCTTTGTCAGCCATAGAAAGGGGTACACTTGTAGACGCAACAGGTTTGAAGGCCATGTGTTCTCAAGAAAACATATCACACTTTCACATGTACCTACTTAGTTAATTTTCATATACAAATAAATGGTTTTATATTAAAAAAATCCACTAGGCAGAATGAGTGATATATGCCAGAAGTATTACACACAGAGAACCAAGAAAACAGAACTGTAAACACAGACAGTGTTTTCACCGTTCAGTCTAGAAGACTATTGTCTGCTTCACAAAAGCACTACTGAAGTTACTGCATCAAAACACATCTTGTCCTCAGTATTCAGTTTTGTAGCAAACCAGAATGTGACAGGGCCAGAGTGAGCAATGTTACAGAAGAAGACTGAAGGACAGCAGCCGTTACTTCAGCACAAACTGGCATGCCATCTCTTTGAATCAAATGCTTGGACCAGGGACACAATTTTTCACTGATGAGCTGCAATTTAGCCTCAGAAAAGAAGGGGGACATTTCTCCTCATAATTCCTCATGCTGAATCATTTTCTAAAGCAGTATCATGATAACCACACTTCATCCATTATAGATGAAACAGGTCCAAGTCTCAATATCACAAATAGGAGGATCATTACTTGACTCTGCTAAAATAAAACAGGGAACACAGTCAGCTAGCAAGGGAAAAGAGAATGTAATGCTATAAGTTGTCTTAAGCAGCAAAAGTGACTGAAGATCATACCTCCTTAGCTATTCGTTTGCAAAAATCCAAGTACACAGGGCTCCTTTATAAGCCAGTTCACTTGAACTAGCTGGGTTAAGCAATAATGATTACTGTAAAACTGTTCCAAATAAACTAGTGGTACTTGCTTTGTTTTGCTGCACTTTCTTTAAACCATTTTTTTATTTGCTTCTTTCTTTAAACCAGGCAAATTTAAGAGTTTGGTTTAGGTTTGTTTAACAATGACATGACCGAGTTTGGTAATCTGGAGGAAGAACAGGAAGAAGGTAGCAAAGTTAGAAAATTTGGCATCAGAAAAGAGACTTTCGCTTATCCAGGGAATTGTTAGGAATTCCTGAGGTTCACCTATGAGAGGAAACTGTTTAAATCAGCTGCCTGATTGATTGAGCAATTGAGTAAAAAGAACTTAAGTGTGTAGGAACAAACCATCCATTAAGAAGGAAGATACTTAACACAAGGCCCACATGGCTAAGCAGAAAGCTTGTCAGGAAGACACTAAAAGGGAACATACAAGAAATAGAATCAAGACCTGCCCACAAGAGAGAAGTATAAAAGTACTGCTCAGGTGCTTGAGAACAAAATCTTGGAAGGTTTTTTGTCCAGCCTAGCTGGAACTAAGACTAGTGAAGACATTAAGGGGGACAGGAAAAAAAAATCCATATACCGCGGCTGCTTGTTGCAAAATAAAGATCAAGAAAAAAACTTGACGCAGGGAGGAGAGAGCCTTGTGATGAAATCATCATCATAACAAAGCATCTCATGTCTTTTTTGTTTAAGTGAAAGTCTGATCCTAAATCATTGCACCAAATCATGGATGGCACGGGTGGCAAATAATAAGGATAATGAACAATGGAGATCCAACAGGTTACAGACTACTTAGTGAAGCTGGATATATTTACATATTTGAAGCCTTAAAGCATTCAACAGAAGGTGTGGAAGAAGTAGATCACTGTGAACGTGCGCCAATGTCTGTTAAATGATGCAAAAATATTCTGGTAGGGGAAGTCCCAGATGATTTAAAAAGCTGACATTACCCCTGTCTTTTAAATAAGCAAGGAGGATGATTCAGGAACTACTGACCACGCAGCCCCGGAAAAAATCAGGAAGCACATCCTTTTGGAATCCAATTTCAAGCACATGAAGGAGACTCAGGTAATTTCAAGTGGGAGGAAACAGTGCTTGATCAGCCTGGTTGCCTTCAAGAAACAAAACCAAGTGGCTACATGGACAAAGTGAAAGCACCAACTACAATCTACCTTGACTTCAATAAAGCTTTTACTGCTGTATCCCATAGCATTCCTGGCTGAGAGCTGATAAAAGAAGGGCTGGACTGTCAGGTGGATTGAAAACTGGCTGGGCCACCAGACTGTAAGATCAATGGCTTAATGTTTGGCTCATGACCAGCGGTAAGGTGAATAACTTAGGGTCAATACTGGGCCTTACATTGTTCAACAGCTTGGAGAGTAACAAAGATTACATCCTCTGCCAATTTCCAGATAACACTAAACTATAGAGACTTAATCCAGAGACACCTTGATAAACCTGGTAACTGGGGATTTAAAATCCTTAGGTAGTTCAATACGGAAAAGTGTAAAGTTCTGCACCATGGGCATCATGGAATAAGTGTTTGAGGTAACCAAGTTCATTGCACATTCACTGGAACCCTTTCAGTTTTAGTCTGTTTATATGGTATAAAATCACAGAAATGCAATCTCTTCTAAATAGTAAGTGCTTTATTATTTCTCCTTAGAAGCAGATTATTCACAGACTGCAAATCTTTTAATTTGTCAATGAAATTCTACTTCCTTTTTCCCTTACATAAAAATGGCACAACTCATCTGTATATTGCTCATGGAGATCCTATACAATAATGTGCAAATGTATGTGGAAATAGCAGATATTCTGCATTTTACCTGTAACATTTCAGCAGTCAGAATTCTTGGGTTTAAATGTCCAACCTCAGTATTTTGGATAAGTTTGGGAGAAAATTTATGAATTCAATATATGCACAAATCATACTTAGCAATTCCAAGAGAGAAGATCTTCCTGCCCATTAACTTTTGATTAAAATGAAGTTATCTCAACAGAGGAGAATGTATTTTTATAGGTAAGAAATTCATCATTCTGCTGATTCTTGTCTTTAAATTTTCAGGAAAAAAATCTAGAAATTAACTAGTTTACCATTGCTTTTAGACAAGGCTCATTTTCCATCTCTGTTTAGTTTTAAAACTTCTGTGATTTTCTTTATGATGGAACATAGGTGAGCTGAGCTGCAATGACAAACCAGCACAGCAATGCCATCTTGTTTAATACCAGTTAAAGCAGCATTCATTTTTTTGGCACCGTAATGAAATGATTGAACATGATCTCCAATGTTATTTACTTCTAAGACTAAAATGACTATCAAAATATCATTGGGCACAAGGAACAGCCAGATTGGCTTCCTGCCTCAGCTACACTTCGCTATGCTTGTTTATCACTGAAATCATTTGAGTACTTGAGTTAATGTTTATGTTAAGATGCTGTTACAGCATTAACAAGTAACTGTTTGCTCCAACAATGTTTGTCGTTAGTAAACTAACCCTCAATACTGACCGTAAAGCTCTTCTTGCTGATGAGATAAACATAGCAATAAGATTTGCCTATGCAATGCAAAATACATTTCTATATAAGCTGAATTGACAACTGGCTGAAAATAAACAAAGAACTATTAATAGAGCACTACAATACATGTGTAGTTATGATGAAAATGAACAAAATCTTTTAATGGTTCTTATAGCATTGGAATGACTTTCACAGTCTATAGTGATTGGAAAGTTCTACTTTATTAAATCTCTAAAAAGCTTCTGTTACTGTGGAAAGAATGGCCAATTTATCTTTGTATTTTAATTTCCTCATTTGTAGTACAAGGACTAAAACTGTTCTCAAATCTGCAGAACTATATTGGTTCTCTCTGCACTTCTTATCTAGAGAGGGTTTTTTTCCCAGTCCTTCTTCACAAGACTGAACATATACATATGGTAGTAAATCTTGCTGCACAGCTGGCCTCTAACAAATGTCATAAGTGATTAAGCCTGGTAAGCCTAAAAAACATTCCTCGTACAATACATAATTTTAAGATAATGTATGTTGAAGTGATCTTTCTCAGTTTAGTTTTATCATGTGCCTCTGTGTGTAAGGAAGGATAGGCTGGTGGAAAGAAGCATATTTCCAAAACTGAAACAGTGTTCAGGAAAACTATGGCATATTTACTAAAACCATATGGCTAATTCACAGTAACCACATCCAACAGCATTTGTGTTTATACAATACAGCAGCACGTTTAACAGCCACAGCATCCAAACTCTAGAATTTGTGAAAATAATCATCTACATAGATTATTTTGGGAGAGAAGAGTTATATCCTGAAAACTGCTTTTAATCCACGTGAAATGAACTGGCTGTCTTTTATACTACAACACTAGATTAAATAACATATTGAAAAATACTGAAACAGTTCAGTATTTGCTGACTGTGCACCTGACAAGATGGAGAATGCAGTAAATGTGTTAGCATTCTAGCTACAAAAGAAATTCAGATTAGATATTGCTACATAGAAATGGATAGCTAGTAGGTATTCAATCAGAAAAGCAGTTTTTCTTTTAAATATTACAATCATATGGTACAGTACATCACTTGTGTCAAGTTAAATTTAATCATATCAGCATACTTAAAAGAAAAAAAAAAACTCCTCATATACCCGTGCCAAGAGGGATTATGTGAGACTTTATGAAGCCTTTGCCTTTTATTCAATATTCTGATGTCTGTATAGAACAATTTTGATATGTATTATACCCTCAAACTAATCTAGTCCATTGGTCTTTTTAATGCACACCTAGTATACTGTCAATTACTTGGGCTCTTCTGAAGTCTGCCTATGTAAAAGGAAAGACATTTTCCTTGAAGCAGCAATAGGTGTTGCTAATTTTCTTGAGAGTGAAGCACCATCATCTGCTTTCAACTAGTTAAGAGAACATTTAAAAAGGAACAATAATTTATGAGCTCACTAATTCCTACTGATTTTTGTCAGACTTAGTAGAATCAGGTATGTGAAGGACTGCGCTTCAAAAAGATGTTTGAGCAATGCAACGCAGAAACTTCACAGGCTTTTACTGATATGTGCTTTTTCTAAAAGTTTGGTGGCTTATCTGAACAATGAAAAAGGATCACTATATAATCGAACTGGAATAAACCAGTTTTGAGCTGCCAGAGACTAAATTTAACAACAAAAACGCAGAAAAAGTGATTTTATTCAGTGAAATCAGCTGAAACTGTGAAGTAGCACACATGTCAAGCATGCACTTCAGCAGGCTCCATCCACCTCAGAAGACATGAAGACTGTATGAGTGGAACTCAGGCTCCAAAATAGGGATCTAAAAGGTAGACGTCTACCTCTACAAATACAGTTTATTTTGCCACTCCTTTCAGTGAATTATCCTCTTTTCTCATTCAGATCCTGATTTAATTTTCCCTATCTTTTCAACTTCTCTCTGCCTCCCTCAGTTATCTTCATATCTTCATCCTTTATTATTTCTGCATCCTCTTTCTACACCTACCTGCAAAAATCTGATTCTTCCATGTCATATTTATTGCAACAATTGAGAGTACAGCAGATGTAAAATATCATCTGAGTGATGTGGTAACACAGTAACTGAACATAATTGTGAACATGAAAAGCAATGGATGGCCTTCATATATACACCTCAACTTTCATGCAAAATATCTTACTTAATTGGGAACTATTCTGAGCATAAATCTGAGGCTACAGGACTAGTACAATTCAGAGAATTTGGTCACCTGCTCCTGTGACTCTTGATTCCCCTGTAGCCAATTGATTCACAGTTTGGAGGATGCAAAGGTATTTTGGAATTTGACACAACTATGGTACTTCCCATTTGTTCATCTTGATGGTGTATTAATCACCTTGTACAAATAGCCACAAAGGGTTCACTGCTGTCAAATGACTTCATGTAGTAACAAAAAGGTTCAATGTTTAAAATAGATTCTTATATCACACAACTATTAATATTTCCACTGTCTTCAGTTCTAAAGAACAGTGGAGAAAAAAGCAAAACCAATCAGCCGCCAAAAACCAGCAAAGTAGTGAGCTAATTTAAATTAACAAAAGCTGAAAAAAGTAGATTCAAATCCTCCAGTAAAGAGGTCTGCAATGACTAATAGCATCCATTAAGAAAGGCAATGCACATCAAATTCAATTTTAGTGTCACGCACACACACACATCTATATATATTCATGGTATCAAACTAAGAACCAAATTCAATGGGGAGTGATGAAGCATAGTAAATTGATCTGAAAATGTTGTTTGCTAATAAGGATTATAAAATAAAACTTTCAAATTATTATTTTAACTTCATTTAAGTAACACAGATTGAACACCAGTTAAACAACCTGAACTTAAGACCTCTCACACAATGCGAAAGCAAACAAATTATGATATAAAATATTTCCAATTAAACAGAGAATATGACATTAATTCAAATGATAGAACCAGTACACATTGTAAAAGTCTCTAATGCTCTATGCAGAAAAGTGAGAGAGAGGGTGAAGACGCTGTGAACTTCAATCCCGATTTCTGTATGTCTTGGGCTTTAACAATTATAAACTTTTTGCTTCCATTTCTTACATACCTAACCCGGAAATTTAAAAGCAAAGTTTGCTACTAGAATTTGTTGGCTAACATCTTACATTCTGTCAATCTGAAAGATCAACATCATTGCACCATTTAACTTAAAATTATAATTATAAATAAACAAATTAGTAAGCTACTACAAACCCTGCACTGATCCCACATAGCCCAGAGAAATGGTGGTTTCCATTGCTTTAGGTAGAAACAATTTTTTTAATAGAAATACACAAAGTAAAAAAAAATCAAATAGTCTAAAACTAAAACCAGAGCATCTAACAGTCTGTGAAGATTCTCAGTGAAAGTGAGCTTTTCCTTAAGCCCTGCAACCTTCTGGTGCAAACAACTCCACATTAATGTTGTAACTTGCAGGTCCTCATATTCTCTTATTCATCTGCAGGTTTTTAGAATACTCTCAGTCAAGTTTTAGTTAGAAATCATCTGTGGTTCATCTTCAAATAATACTGAGTTTTGAAATACAAATTATTTTAGAATTAGAGAAGAATAAATAATACAGTCCTAACAAAACCCTCTTCAACTGCATTTGTCAGATATGTACTATTAAACAGTCCGTTTATTAACTGCAATTTGTCATTAACTACAATCTAGAAAAAAAATCCCACAGATTTCCTATTAAAGTTAGATTTTACATACACTTTCAGGAGCAAAGAAAAATCTGCCACAAATATAAAAATAATCAGAAGTGGGTGAAGATATTCAATGGATATCATCATTTTGCACCTCCAGTCTACTCAATCCAGTTAAGGCAACTAACTGTCATCAAATTACATTTCTGAAAGCCAGCAGTACAAAACACCAGGGATGTGGCATTGCCCTGTACTCAGCGTTGGTGAGGCTGCACCCCAAATTCTGTTTTCAGTTTTGGGCCCCTCAGTATAAGAAAGACATCGGGAGGGGGGAGCACGTGCAGAGAAGTGCAGCGAAGGTTGTTTAGGCTCTGGAGCACAGGGGTTATGGGGAGCAGTTGAGAGAATTGGGGCTGGTTAATCTGAACAAAAAGAGGCTGAGGGGAGACCTCATCATGCTCTACAGCTCCCTGAAAGAAGTGTGTAGTGAGGTGCGGGTTGGTCTCTTCTCCCAAGTAACAAGAGACAGGACAAGAGGCAATGGCCTCAAGTTGAACCAGTAGAGGCTTAAACTAGATAACAGAAAACACTATTTCACAGAAAGGGTTGTCAGGCACTGGAAGAGGCAGCCCAGGGAAGCAGTGGAGTCACCATCCCTGGAGGGATTTAAAAGGCATGTGGATGTGTTGCTTTGGGACATGGTTTAGTGGTGGAATTGGTAGTGCAAGATCATCTCTGACAAACAGAACTGCCTCTTCTCTAAAGAAACTGCAACATTTATTCAGCGATCACAGAAGCAAAAGAGGATTTTCAGATAGTTGCAAGAAGCTAACTAGATACAGACACCCAGAGCTTGGGCTCCAACAAAGAAGTCCTTTCTTTTGAACAACAATTCACTAGTATTAGAAGCTCGGTAGAATCCAAACTTTGTATATTCAAATACAACCCAAACCTTTTGCACATTGCTGTAAATGACAAAACATTAAAAATACTTGGAAGTAACAGAGCAACTTGCACAGACTCTTTGCACAAGGCTGCATTTCCTTTTAAAAAGATGTCTTCCATGAAGATACTCTGCTAAACTTATTCTTTTTCGTTTCACATATCACTGCTTTTGCTTTATAGAAATTCTTACAGCTTTTTAACTCTAAGCTACTGAATTCAGCAAGAACAGTGAAGTAGAAGCATAGTTATAATGCACTAAGTTTGACTTAGTTACCAAGATACAATGTTAGATTAAATTTAGGGATGGGTAATGTTTTTATGAATATACTGTGCTTTGAAGTCACACAATCAGCAAGGAAATTACGATGTTCAACATGTCACCATCTGCAAGTTCAGAAGAAATTTGGGAACTCTTTACATGCATCGGTACCATCAGCTGGTTTGACTTTTTGGACTCCTGAAATGGTTCCGTATATGCAAATCAGTTCTCCACTGAATCAGATGATGACTGGGCACATATTTTTTGCTGTCTCAACCAGAGGACCATGAACCTCCAGCTAGACAGCTTCTTTTAAAGCATCACAGTAATTTCTGCAATGATCTGTCTTGGTACTCCTTCCTTTTAACAAGCAGGACTCCCGAAAAACAAGCAAGGTAAGGAACAATGATTCAGGAATATCCTTTCTCCAGTAACCAGGAAAACAGGCAATTGCTATTCTTTTCGCAAGAACCATTCATTTGCCAGTTTATTTTCAAATGTGAGCTGAGACAGCTAGTTTTGGAATACTTTCACACTTGTGAACTCAGAAAAACACCCTTACTAGCTTAAAAAAATGAGCTCACATGAGGAGAAAGACTGTAAAAGAAAAAATACTTGTCCTGAGAAATTAATGGCAATTGCAAAATTAAACTCTGTCTAAAACCTCAACAGAAGGGATGGTAACATGTTGGGTTTTACAAGTGCACACATAAGATTATATAAATTAACAACCAAATATAAACTATTTCTTCCCTTCTGTTTAGGTTAAATGCTACCTCAATCTAACCCCCCCAAAAAGCTGTCTGAGCATTCTATTCACTAAAGAGACAGGAGAGAAATGTACAAAGTGTCAGTTAGACCAATTCTGTCCCTGAAATTACAACACATGCAATAGGTAGAACAGCCTAGAGAGTACAGACAACATTTTAAAGATTTGCACGTCTACACTACCAAACGAAAGGGCAAGAAATTAGTTTTAAATTGTGTTTTGGACAACAGCTATCAGCTGTGAAAAATAAAAAATATCTGGCTACAGATGTTAAAAGCATCTAACTACACTCTTCATGCCACATGTATCATAAAAAATATCATTATGCTTCCTTTATGAGATTAAGATGACATTCTGTATCTGAAGTGCGTTCCAGGATAGCTATTCTAAACCAGTCAGTGTCCTTTGATTTGAACTGACCTTTCTGGTGCAAACAAACCTTCCTCATGGAAAGAAATTGAAGCAAAAATATAATTTTCAAATTTTGTAATGGCAGTGAAGGTTGATATCATAAAAAGTTTGGGTAGTGCCACTACAACTTCTTGGTTCCAAACAAGAAACAGCTCTGCCATTACAGTTTCAAGTTGGAGTCAGACTTTCAGTAACAAGGAATTCTAGTGATAAGGAACGTATCTATTTTTTTTAAGAAAGTCCTGTTCAATTTATTTTGCCTCTAAGAATCAAGTAACCCTCTACAGCCTTTCCTCATAGCAGCCACGGCCTGGTGTGATCATTTTAAGAGAATAACTGAGATAAATAGAAGAGAGAAAGGGTAGGGCAGACAGTGGGTGGGGGAATGCATATTTTCAAGGTAAAAGTAGATACAGATACTATAAGCACTAGCATTTACATGGGGAGTCACATCACCCACCATAAACCAGTTATTTAATAGGTTCCCTAAGAGCTAAGAGAGCTCTTCACCCCACCTCTACCTCATTTAACACATTAGCTTATACTAATGCACATGTACATGATGCAAATGAAGTTGTAAAGAGAAATCAACTCATCATTCACAATCACATGGGGACACTGAGCAACACAAAGGGATTAGCATTTCAGCCCTGCTCATGTCTCTCCTATCACCACTCTACTTTAATTAAATACCACCTCAAGTGCTTTATTACCATTAGAAACCTGAAAGTTGAAGGCTACCATTCTGGAATCTAAGTGCTGAAACTAATTAGAAATGAGAAAAGGAAAAATGTTCATTAAGAACTGCAGGATTCCCCTAACAGAAATGATCTACACCTTAGAACAAAGATTTGTCTTTCTGTGGATTTAGAATAACATGTTAAATAGCTTTCATTAAGCTGAAGCCTTTTACTTTGAAGCGCAGGCCTGCCATTGTCTCTCATAAGTAAAGATAAATTTAGCTGTGTCTACCAAACTATTGTTAGAATTTAAAAGATTCTTGGCTTATGGTTAGTTGATAAGAGCTTTAATTCTTTTTTTCCTAACATTTGATACACTAATTTCAATTTTTTTAGACTTGTCACACTCAAGGGTTTTTTGCCTTACTTCCCTGGATATACATAAGCTAGTCATTACTATTTATGAAGGCTATGAAAGAAAACATTAAACAGTCAAAGAAATATAAATCTTAGATTCTAACACAGAGCGTGCAACAGCACAATTAAAACCAAACCAAAATGAAATAAAAACCTGTGGCAAATACAAAGACATTTGCAATTTAAAGCAATATCGTATCGCTGAAAAAATTCTCTCTTCCACTTGGCTGCCAAGTGACCTGACTCAGGATTTTGTCGTTTTCCCAAACAAGCTGATGGCATCAGTAACATCCAAAACTTAGAAGTGAAATGCAGTGTCATGAGCAGAAGTGAGAAGCAGACAGAACTCCTGATTAAAGCGATAACAGTTTTCCTAATTTTTAGTCAGTACATTTATTACTTAAATTTACCTTTATAGAGAAGACCTGAATAAAGCCCACACATTGCTGACATCCCACTCAGGTACTGAGAGTGAGGCTTTCTTGTTCAATTTTGTGTATGAGATTTATTTTTGTCTGAAGTGATTTCCCAATGCAAATAATACCTCAAATAGTAACAATAAAAGACCTATAGTTTTTTTAAATATAACATATAGTCTTATTTGAATAATGTCCAAAACGTAACCAAAATGTAACGTAAATGTACTTTTCTCTAAGTATCAGTTAAATGCTTAACACTAATGAAAACACTTTTAATTCCAAAGGAAACAGATGGCATTAAATAGTTACTTATTTCAACATATGGAAACCAATCACTGAACTATGAAGAATCATGCAGGATGTTCCCAGTCATTTTTAATTCATTTTCACTAACAAGAACAAAATATAAAAAGAATACAACACAGAAATAAAACAATCCATCTTCTAACGTGACTGGTTTAGTTTAAATCGTTATGGAACAAGGAGAGTTTCTAAAAGATTTGTTTGATCTACAATATTAGTTTTTGCTCATGGCATTGATTTAGATTTTAGTTTTTAAACACATAATTTCTATAGAAAATAACAATTTGTGACACATGTACATTCATCTACCATCTTAAAACCCCAAAGATTATAAACTCCCCTGGTAAACAGCGCTCTCGTGAACACACACATAGAAGCTCCTGAAGCCACCTGTAAAACAAAGCTGCTCTTGAAACTGGTAACAAAAGCCAGTCACCAATACATAGGATTAACTGACAAAAGTTTTTGTCAGAAGACAGCAGAAGAATACAATGTGCAAGTAGCCATGAAGGTGTGAAAGAGCTACACTGGTCATTTCTGGGACAGGCCAACAGAGCAAAGCTTGCTTTTCTCATCTGGCAAAGCAAATTAAAACTGTATTAAACTGCAAATTAAAGATCAATAAACACATCACGTTTACTACTGTTGTAAAAAGCATCATCTCCAACAATAAAACTGTAGCTGATGCTTTAGAAAAATATTAAGAGTACTGAAACAAACATTTCTTACCCTGGTCTTACCATTGCAGTTTTCTTCAGTCAAGGACATAGAAGTTTGACAGTTAAGCCTGTGTCAGTTTATTATTGACTTAAATATAATCAGTGGCTCAAGTGAATTAAACTAGTTTATTTTCCATCTCAGCTTCCAACTTTCTAAAGCTGCAGCAAAAGTTTGCAGATTTGCTTCATTTCTTTCTATAAGCTTATATAACATTATACTTTAAAGGTGCCCCTGCATTATCCTCAGCTGGTGGGCAGAATTGTACTTTCTTTGGAATATTTTTCAGGACTCTATTTGTTAAAAGGGAAAAAAAAAAAAAGGCTGCTTAGGCGTTTCATGATTTCTGTACAGAACATTCACTATGTGGGAGTGCCTTATTTGCATCGTGGCATGTGGGTAGGATTTGGACAAGCACACCGAAGGATATGACAATCAAAAACAGATACGTGGGAAATCTCTTTTAAATGTAAAAAGGCCTCACCCAGGTTCCACTAACTTAGGTAAACATTATTTCCAAGGGAGAAATGAATGCATAAACTACTCATGAGGTAAAAATTGGCTTCAAGCACTGCAGTTTCTGTTGCATACCAGACTACGCCCAAGAATAATTTCCTGTTCTGTCCTAGGTGTAGCACAGCAAAAATCAATGAGAAATGGAATTTTGATCAATGTTTAAAATTTGCATGTGATTTTTTCCAGCTAATGACATGCAGAACAGGTTATAGCTGATTTCTGTCACTGACATCCTGTCAATTTAATAATAGATCTCTCTCTTGATGTAACTTGACTGCCATTAGCATTCCAAATATAGTGAACAGTTTTGTTAATAACTCTACAGAAGAGAAAACTGAAGTAAAAATGTAAAAAAGAAGGCAATCCATTTCTCACTGGAAATGCGTAAGACCAGTTTCTTACCAGACTGGGAGAGAATAAAATTCTGATTTGAACCAATTTGAGATTACTAGCCTGCAAAAAAAAAAAAACCAACACTCTGCAGAAGCCAACATGAAAGCTTGATTTTTTTCAAGCAACAAACACTTTGAAACGCTCCATGAAAATGCTGTCTCCCTTTAAAACTGAGCTGACCAAAGTGAGCCATGCACTTGGCTAGAAAATTAGACATTGTTAGCACTTTGGAAACAAAAAAAATGGTCAAGGAGGTTCTGGGGACTATCATTGCAGGATGCAATCATCCACCTAACTACAGATTCTAAGGAGACTCCTCCAGTTTTCCTAAACTCACAACGTGGTCCAACCTACTTTCATGTATTTTATGTCCTCTGCTGGACAACACCACATAAGTGCAGGACTCTTGCATTATGTAAAGAGCCAATCCCTTAAGAATTTCCTGCTGCACCTATGAGTACAATGGGATCCAATAAAGCAGTGACAGAGCTCTCCTGGACACTTTTGCTCCACTTCCCCTGTATATTTTATTAGATGTTAGTACAGTGTGCACAAACGACTTGGGCTCACTTCTCTAGGAAGCAAGAAGTCTGAAGGTTCCCTAATCAGTATCCTTGGGTCTTTCTACCTTAAATTTAGCCAGCCACACCACACAATCTGAAAAAGCTACTACCATTTACTACCTATCATTCTTTTTAATTAACAATAGGGGCCGTGTATATCTTGTATTTCCTCTGTGTCAGCCTAACTCGGACAATACAGACCTGCACAAGGCCAAAAAAGAAGAGTATGAATAAGGGGATTTATTTCTCTCTCTTTTCTTTTACACATGAAACTTAAATAGCTTTCTCCTGGAAAAGGATTAATTCCACTTGTGCACCTAACTCATTTACCACCTTTGGAAGACACTTCAAACTCAGACAAGGACCCTTCAAGGATCCCAGCTTACAGCTGTTTAAAAGAAGCATTGTATTAGTATAATAAAAAGAATCACAGCTTGGATGTAAGAGATCCTTCACTGTAAGGACACCTTCTGTGTGAAGGAGCACACGCTAAGCAATCCTCCTTACCCACCTGCTCTTATTTTGGAGCAAACACTGACCACATAAGCTCAGATAAAACACCACCTCAGTTCACTTCAATCAATATAACGTTAACATAACTCACAAAGCTCCTTTCCAGAGAACAAGAACCCCAGCTTTCAAACAATTCTATACAATATTGACTGTAAACTTTTTTATAAACTTTGTGCTTCAGACACAGCTTCAAATTCCATGACATCCTTAACTACAAAAATGTTTCCTTCTTTTAATTATTATACGCAAAAGCAATATTTACAGGTAACAGCATTCACAAATATTGGCTATAAAGTAAATTATAACCTAAACTTGTGTCTTCTATGCTACTAACCAGTTCCTTACAATCTGATAAATTTTGTATGAATTTGGTATGTCATTATCACATAAAAGATGCACAACTGCCTTTTAATTTTAAACAGATGAACATGAAGTGATTGCTATTTAAAGTTACCATGTTCTAAAAATAACACATAATGGGAAAAGCAGAGGACTGAAATATGTCAGATCTTACAAATTGCTGTGACAAACACATGGTCATCTCGATTGTACATCTGTTGTAGATCAGGCATGCTGCATCCTGCAATAATGTTGGGAAGATCAGTGCTGCAAGTGGAGACGTGACCAATCAAATGACCAAACTATTCTATCTCTTGTTGTTGCTATCTCACAAAAAAATGCCAGCCAGGTAAAAAGAAAATAAAAACAAAACCCAAAACAACAACACCAAACCCTCAGAAAGCAAAATCACCTTTCTGCAGGGAATAAAACCCTTCAAAGGTGTGGTCAAGTGTCATTTTCCAGCCTAACCTGGATGGGCTGAAGACCTCTTAGGCCTTTTTGTTCTCTGCTGTACAATGCTAACCAATATAACCATGTGATCCTTCCAGTACCAGAACACTCCCTTCACAAGCTTCTGTGAAAGAAATGCAAGATTACTTCAAATTTCATCAGCAACTTAAACTAAGCTTTTGCCTCAATGCAGATGAAGAACACTCACACCTTCCTTTCTGCCAGCTCTGCTGTAAATACAGATCACTGCACTTCCGCCAATCTAGATGCTTACAGGGTCAGCTTGAGCTGATGGTCCTGATAATTCCATTTTATTTCATTCCATAGTCATTAACATCCAAGTTTAGTGGAGAAGCCATTTAATTGTTCAATCAAATAGTGGATTTCAATTTACCATTAAGTCAGTGGTGTTAAGAAAAACTACTGTCTAGTCCATACAACAGAAAATTAATACTGAAAAGATGTTCACTTCACAAATGCAAGAGATGCATAAAAGCAGCACCAAATGATTCATCTGAAGAAATATCAATGGTACACGAAATATGTAAAAAACACAAAAGCAAAAGGTATCTCTGTGGCTTTTCATTTTAAAACAGGTTTAGGTAAGATAAAATACGAGTCTGTAAGAGGCACTGCATTAATCTGCTTGCTCTAAAAGACAGGCGTCTGTGAATTTCGTCACAGATTTAACAGTGTACCACTAAAAATCAAACCTACCTGCCTTTTTATGCCAATACAACATTAAAGGCTCCTTCCTCAAAGATGCTCCCTATCCACTAATGTACCCTGTACCTGGTGCTTCAGCTAACCTGAATAACTTCCTTCATGTAGTATATCCAGCAGAAAAGCAGGATGTCATGAAAAAGATAAGTGTACTAGAACTAAGATAAAAGTTTAACCTATTTGCTTATTATAAATCCTTGAGTGGGAATTTGGCCTTTTATCCACAGACTTGAAGTTTTGCCTTTAAAATATCTGCTGTAAGAGCATACAACTCAATAATGATAATAATTCACATTTTTTACATATGTGCTCACAAGACCCATACATACATTGTGAGAAATACAGTACTAATGCAGTTCTGTTCTTCCCAGCTTGATTACTGTTGGGACTATTGGTAATTTTTTGCACATGGCTACATTTTACAATGCAGAAATTAACAGTGAGTTTTCCTCAGAAAGCAAATAAGGAGTCAATTAATGCTGCAAACTAATTTGCAGCTAAATGCAAATTAACAGAAGATAAAAAAAACATTACAAATGACATTGAGGAAGATACGGATGATTCCCAAGATCTAAATATGTAACACATCTGAAAGAAAAATCACAGTTTTCACAAACTGATTCACATAGTTCCAGATAAATTAGGAAGTGCCCAGATGCTGAACAGGGGTTCCTCAAGAGCTTCTCTTCCCAAAAAAGGTAAGACTGTAGCACTGATTAAATGGTCCTAAGAGAAGATCCTCATGTCCTGCTGTGAACAGGATGCAAGGGCAAGAACCAAAGATAACCACAGACAACCAGAAAATTCTGATATTTGATTCAGTACCTCTATAAATACACTCTGAAACCTCATCCCAGTATCTAGTGGGAGAATAATAACAAACAAACACTATTTCTCAAAGAAAGGATAAAATCAACAGGCAGAGATTATGACATGCCATTGCTTGTTTCGGTTAACTCAGTGACTTTTAATTTAAATAAAAAGTTACCACACAAAAATTTATTTTGAAAAAATGGAAATACCGCATCAGATCACCACCTTCTGCTTTTGGACCATGAAAAGCAGACAGAGAAGATATAACAAAGCAAATTTAGAAGGAGGGTTCATTCTTGATTTCTCGACCACACATGTGTTACTGATAAACAATGTCAGGCAGAAACAGGAGCAAGGACCCATACTTCCATATTCTTTGAAAAATACGAATATTCTTACAATTTCATCAATCCCAATTCAGCAACCCTACTTTAAACTTCTTTTTTAATAAACTATTTTTTGCAGTGTCTATATTTTATACAAGCACTAACCACTTCAGATATTTTGTGTTCTTTTTCTAAATTCTTTTTGCTTATGTTGTAATTTTAAGAATGATCTGTTTAAATCCATCAGAGTAAACTACTTTAATCCTGTCAAATCACAAAAAAAAAATAAAATCAGTGAATGGTTCTAACACTAAGATTTAAAAAAAAATCTTACAATAGGTTTTTTATTAAAGCTGATTAAGGTAACAAATATCAGTATTTTATTTTACGCATAGTGCATGTGTTTGCAGTAATATTTTCTTTCACTAATATTCAGTCAGTTCACGAGAACCCCTATTTTGTGACTGATTTTGGCTATCTGCCACACACAGCACAGATCCAAACACGCAGGGAGAGATCCTCAGCTGGTCTGAATTCTCAAAAATGCTCCCTGCAATTCAGTTTAGGAAGCTCAATATTTTGATGTTGCCAGAATACAGCTTTGACATTTTTAATATGGGGAAAATAATACTAATTTGTTAATAGCTAAAACGCATACAACAGATAAGCAATTAGTACACCAAGGCAAAAGGGAAGAAAGACAGCAACAAACAAATTCACACTGCTTCATCACTTTTTTTTCAGAAATCTCTTGTGGTCTGGTCCATTTAACACCTGCTAAGTCTAAACTGTATACTCTCCTCTTAAAAATTATCAACCGCTGAAGACCAGATTCATTTTCAATTCTGATCTCTTGCTGTTATAAACTGTTTGAAAAAGAAAGGTCATCCTTCTGGTCCTGCTCTGCCTAATCCATATACACAAAAAAGGTATGGATTGGTCTCAAGCAGAGGCCAAAAGAATTAAAACAAGCCCCGGTGAACTTGACTTGCGTGTAACTGCTGCCATCTTAATAAGGTGAGAGCAGCTTTCAAATCCCAGGCAGATTCAGAAGCTGCAGCCCAATCCCTGCCATATGGAGACAGCCTGGAATCTGTCAAGTTCACTTAGTGAATTTTATCTTTGGGGAGTCAGTCAGGCAAGCTAGATCCGAATAAACAGGATGCTGTTGAGATCTGGAGGCTAATGCTGGTACAGACTGGACTACTGAACCAAAAAAAATCAGTTTTAAATAAACATGTGCTTGACTAGAAAAATTAACAATAATTAAAGACGTATAGGCACAAAACCAACTACGTGTGATTTTTATTGGGCTCTGATAAAACACTGTTCTCTCTCTGATTTCAGGAAAAAGCTAGACTTTCCGTTTCTTTCCATTATTCCTGTACAGTAAAACAATAACATTTAATGCTTTATATCAGCTATAAGTATTGATAATTTAAAATACCCTATTTAAATTATGTGCATAGTTATAAAAGCTTTTTCATAGTTGTTGAGGAAACACAACAGTAAGAGTAAGCAATATCATGTTCATACAATCTACGTGCAAGTCCAAGTGCTTCAACAGAAGGAGAGAGAAATCTGGGGTCTCCAAACCTATCAAATTCTGTTGTGATGGATGGGGATAAGATAGACTTTGTTGTGTTCTGGGTAAAAGCCAGAATGTTGAATGTAATCTTCGGCACATGCTTTTACTGATATTCAGCATAAAAATAAGCCTTATCCATTTTTATTAGTTGGTCTGAGCCAGAACCAATTCTTTTGATGTCACCTAGCTTATAAAATGCAGCACTATAAGCAAGGGAGGTTTTAAAATGCTTCATAGACTTTATCCATTATATTAATGGGTTTCAAATTGCAATCTGTGGAGCACTTTCTGGTGCTGATCCACAGGCAGCTGGCCAGTCACCTGGAGCTGGCTCCCCTCCTTGTTTCCCTCTGCTTATTCACTATAAAAGACAGAGACGAAAAAAGGGCAAACAAAGCAAGCCGTAATACCATTTTTAATGCCCTTTTTCTATATAAACAATTACAGTGCTTGCCACACGAGCATGCTGAGAGTAAGAGACTATGTGATTATGAAAGGCAACACAGCTTGCTGGCACCATATGCAGAAGAACATACCAGGCAGGAGAGGGGCAAGGTGGAGCACAAGAGAAATAACTGGTTTTACTGCAGGACTAATTTGATTAAACTTTAAGTTTTATCTTCAGGCAACAAGCCAAATTTTACCCCATGCCCCAACAAGATGAAATGGCACTGCATCGCTATTTTCCAAAATTATTTCCAGTTTAAACCCCTTCTTTTAAGAATGTCCTGATAAATACTCCATGGAAATGACACATTGCACTGGAAAGAATATTTCTTTCAATGTTTTAACTGTCATCTACAGATTCATCCAGAGAATTCAAGTTACCTCCATATATAAACTAGGCAAAAAAACCTATGCTGACCTGGGTCACCAGAGTAGGGAATGCTTCTGGAACCTAAACAGCAAATCATAATAAACACGATATCTATATTTACCAACTCATTTTAAAACATGTTTGATACTACTAGCTTTTCATTTAAACTGTTTCTAATTTTCAGATATGTACTTTCTATGTATTTTAGTAGGTCTTCCCCAGCTAAACTGCTTTATCTTGACTGAGAAACACAGCCAACATAACAGATTTTGGAGGTTCTGGAGTTAATACAGTAAGTCAACACTAACAGTACGCTACTGCTTAATAGTAAACAGATTCAACAGCTGAAATCATTTAAGCTATCAGTAATAGCTATTATTAGATCACAGAAAAATATTTGTGAGTGCATGCCCAAACAAATTATAAATAGTGCACAGCAGGAGACAGGTTCATTCAGAGCATCACTGGAATGTGTAATTTACTGGGTTCAGTTCCATAAAGGGACGCTGTGGTACGGTCAAATCTGCGCTCCACTGCAATCTTCCACCTGTGAGGGACAGGTCAGCCTTTCCAGTCAAGAAAAGCCTGACTGATAAGAAACACTCGTTCCTCACCCTTTGGTTTTGAGATCCGTGATTGCTCCATCACAAAAATGTGGATAGCTTAGTTTAAACTCACATTCAGGAAACATCTGCAAGTGCCCCTAGCTCGTCCTTTAAAGTACAAAGTGGCACCACAAGCAGCCTAAATGAAGCCTAAGACCTAAATCATACTATGCCCCAAACATGATGATAAAAAATTCTCTTTTCAATGAAGAAATTTCTTGTTTGAATTTATGGTATCTCTCAGCCCAGAAGTTGGTTGATTTTTTTTAAAAGATGCAATTTATATGTGTCCAGTTCAGACATCAGGAACAAAAGACTTTTTTCTTACAAAAACTCTCATTGAAATATCTTTGCATCATAAAATTTATTTTAATAGACTACTTAATTTGTTTCCAGTAATAACCTTTAAATAATTTAAAAACATATTCTAAATTTTTTTTCACCCATTCATGTGAAAAAACATAAGACTGATACACATTAAACAGAACAATTTTTCTACAGATGTATCATACATGATCTACTGCTGACCAAACACAGATCATCTTGCGTGTTTGTTCAACTACAGCAAAATATATCTGCTGACCTCTTTATCCAGCTGCTCTGAAACACACCTGACATTCGAGTAGTTCCAGTGGGCACATAGAATCAGTTAATCACCATTCACAATCATATAAAAAGCTAGGACTTTCCCATTCTGCCACATTTATAGTGTAATTCCTTACTGTCTCTTTGCTTCTCAGCATCCTCTATAAATAAGTAAGTAACTTTGGACATCTTGTTGTGAGTATCTGGTTTTAATATATTTGATTTGGGGTTCTCAAGATATTATTGAGTCATGTATTATCTCAAACTCAGTATTAAATAAACACAAATATAAAGTGCTTGATTTTTAGCAGGACAAGGTCACTGCCTTGAACTATATTTTCACCCTGTCACTAAATATTTTATTGCTGGCCCTAGGAACACCTTTGTTCGCAAGCCAAATATATTAAAGAGTAACTCCTCTGCTTTACACATTGTGTGATTATTGAGCAAAACCTGATTAACGAATACACAGGACTAAGCAGCTGAAGACTGATGAAGGTAAACTGTGATTTCCATTAAATTAAAAAAACCCAAAACTTAAGAGGAAAAAATAACAAATCAAATTTAAAACAGATTATAAACACTGGCCTAACTTCCAATGATTCCATTATATCTTAATCTCAACCAAATTCCTTCCATGCAGCTTTCATGTTTCCCTTTCCCCTTTCAATTTTTTACTTCATGTAAAGTATTTTACTAAAATACTTTACTAAAGTCTACATCTACATAATTTATTGGTGGTTCTCAGCCTGAAGAATCCATGGGTTTGTTCTGTGCAGTACAATGACTTGAAAAGCAGTATGAAAATTAGAGTCAAATTTTGGATTGTGACAATGATAGCAGTGAAGAAGTTCAGGGCCATCTTGGTCCTTGCAAGAACAAATCTGGCAAAAAAAGGTCACTGAGTCATATAACAAGCAGATGTTTTCTACTACACTGCTTCTTTCTCTGAAGCTCCATTAGCTATTGTGGCATTCAGCTGAAATGAGAATGTGAAGAGGGAATGTGTTATTTCTGGAGAACACATCCTTACAGAATGAATCAGTGCTGCAGGAAGATTTGCTGCTCTGTGGATCTACTAGAAATCTGTAATCCTACAGAGATTAGAGGCAAAACAACAACTGCAAACAAATTAGTAGTGACAACACACTGCTAACACCATCTCCAGGCTAAAGGAGGAAAGATATTCCTCTCAGTTAACTGAGCTTTGTTACTGAGAAGAGATGGGAAAGTTATTGGCTATTGACTGCTGACTGGTTACATGACTGTGCCAGGACAGACTGTTGCCACTAATACACTAAGAATTTATGCTGTCCCATTGACAAGCTCAACTTTTCCCAGAAAGATCCTGCAGGATATCAGCACAATGTAAGTCAAAATGTTGTATTTTAAATTAGTTTTCTCTCTGAATTAAAATAGAATGTAAATGGCTACAAGAGACTACTAGATGCTACAATAATTGTAAATTGATATAGATGATGCAAGACCTGAGTTTTAAATTTTCTATAAAGGCATACAAAAATAAAACCTAACTTTCTCCTTTTTTAGAAGACTTGCAAGGAAATCTTCTGGCATACTGTCAACTATTTTAATCAAAATTCATTTCAAGCCTGGTTTAGAATTAAGGTAGGTCACAACGGATCTTATTTCAATTCATTTGCAAAATATGTATTCTTTCATGTACCTAGGCAGTAAAAAGAAAAGTACAGAAGATGGGATATTTTCATTCTTTTTATTGTTCAACAGTCTGTTCAAAGTATCTGTCAAGTATTTTTGCTGGCTGTGCTTAATCCTAGAGCTTTCAGACACAGCTTGTTACCTTCTTTCCACTTCGACACAGTTTTGTGATGTATTTATGAGGCTGAGACTAAACTAGGTCTGCCTGGAAAAGGTACAACTTAACAAAAAGATATTTTAGCTTAGTTAGGCTGAATTCTTGTTAAGCATTTCAAAGGTTTATGCTGCTGTAATAACCTGGGGTTGCAAACACAAGAACTATATACAACATGGCAGAAAAAAATAGCATATGAAGTTTTCATTGCAGATATTGCCAGATGCTATAAAGGGTAACACTCTCACAGATTAGATCATAAACAATATGTACGTCTTGCTATTAAGACACTGAAAGAAATGGTGGTTAAATGAAAGAGAAGAGCAACACACCAGGGTTGTTGAATGCAACTCTGATTATTACCGACACATGGTATGGCAAAACTACTTCATTATCTGAACTGGGCTTTTCTGAGGAGATGGCTACCTTTCATACCAAAAACTCAACACTGATGTTGGCAGACTGTTAGTCTCAGAAACCAAGCTGACAATTAACTGAAATGGAGAAGTCCCACCCTTCATACAGGAGGTTCATGCATGTATCTCTAACAATGAACCACTCGACTTCTTTGGTACTTCTATATCATCCTGGCAAGCACATTTGAGAATGGTATGAGCCACATCAGAGTTAACAGCCTAGCATTTACTTAAACAACCAGAATTAGTCCTTAAGCACTTCCAAAGACAAACTCCCAACTAACAAACTGGTGTGACACAATGTTATCTGTCTAACTTGAACTGCAATGTAAAGTCCTACACCTGGGACAACTGTAAACTCTTACATTAGGGAAGCCATCAGTTAAGAATATGTTTGAACAGGTTCAATTAGACTACTTTCAGCTTCCCAAGGCTTTTATCTCCTGAGGACTTGCTTTAGCAGTTCCAAAATTCTAAACAGGATTTGTTAGTACACCGGAAATTCTCTTCCAAATGATCATTTTGTCTAACAGTGTATCCTACCCACATAATAAAGAAAACCTTTCAGATCATTTTTACTTTAGGTTGACTGTCAAAAAACCTGAAAATAATATATTATTTGAGGATCTGCATATCCTTTCCTTTGCTTTAAAGAAGGACTAGCCTTGGTCATACAGCCATGGGACAAGTGAAGGACTCCAGAATTTTCAGACTGCTTCTGGCACTGATCCACTACAGTGCCTCAGTACATACCTGTCTCTTCTCCTAGGAGAAACAGATTATAGCAGTTACCGACATCTCTGCCATGTACGTTGTCAGGATTACAGTTTCTAAAATGCTTTGAAGATTAAAATCCTGCTAATTTATTTTTTCTATTTTCATTATGCTTCAAACATGCTGCTCTCTTTTTCCACATGAAAAAAAATTATTTTATACATGAATGGATTAAGATCTTTCTCCAGTGGAAGTTCAATAATATACACCAGCTCATTCACATTAGACTGTTCGATACTCCTTTCTATTTTAACGTCACATCTCCAGCACATCAGCTTAATTAGTTATGGTGAATATAATAAAAACAGAAAATCAGATGCAGATCTCCAAGCATTCCCCTTAAAATCATATTTTGGACAGCCTGAAAAAACTTGGTCATCTGCTTGAATTTCTGTCTTTTTATACTTTAAAACAGCAAAAGAAAAAGTCACAGGAATGGATATTTTACCTCACCTACCTTACCTCAGAGCCATAAGCTATATTCAGCAGCTGAGAGTTAAAAGAGCAAAAAAAGATGCCCTCAGCCTCTGTGAGTTTACAAAAGTACATTCACTTTAATATGTTCTTGCTCCACGTCAAACATATCCCTTTAAAAGCATTTCATACCATGCATTGCGTTCAAAATTGCAAATATAAAGTATCTGATAACATTTTATGGCCTCTGGGTATAATCAGCATAAATCCAGCATAAAAGAGAATCAATATGAATATGAAATGTTTAAACCAAATGTGATGGAACCTCATGGGGAATTCTGCCACACATGCTGTCCTTTCTTCTAGGGGGTCCTTCAGCTGTCTGCCTTCCCTGTCCTTGTAGGGGGTACAGCAAAACGACATGGAAAAGAAAGAAACCTAAGGAACTCCTGCATGCTGCAGGAGTGTTAAACCACTGCTTCAATGAAGCAAGCTTTGATCACTTCCTAGGAAAAAGCAATGACCTGTCCTTTAAGGAGAGCATTTTCTCTTTTGATCTTTATGTTACACTCATTTAAACAGAATTCCAAGAGTTAGTGTCTTTATTTCATACTTAGTTATGAAAATATCATATAAACAGAAATTCACAACACCCACAAATCTCCACTCCTTTTATATTAGCAGATG
This sequence comes from Dromococcyx pavoninus, assembly GCA_033558185.1. Classification (NCBI taxonomy): domain Eukaryota; kingdom Metazoa; phylum Chordata; class Aves; order Cuculiformes; family Neomorphidae; genus Dromococcyx; species Dromococcyx pavoninus. The sequence continues at coordinate 1,189,053 of JAUMJL010000187.1, forward strand.
TATTCAGTTGGTAATTTTAAGAGATGTCAGAAGTTCTAATGTACTACAAAATTTTCACTTTTAAGTAGCAAGGACTTTATGTATCAGCTAAATATAACCATGCTATTTATCTACTGTTTATACTCTACATACCATATATGCCAAGGCAAAAGCAGAATTGCCCTATTTTTATTACTACATATATATTTTATCCCAGTATAATATTAACCATCCAACTAAATGACATATAGGTATGACTTACAGAAACCTAAAAAAAACTAATTTTCAGTACCTAAAAGCAGAGATTGTAACAGAATCACATACAAGACATCTTTTGTAGGCCATAGAAGATAATGATAGTCCCAATTCATTAATATGTCCATTAAGAGCTGGACTAAAATCAGTCTATTCATTGCAATTAATTCCCAGCTGATAAAATAATTTAAGATTTTGCAGACCTGGGATACAAGTTAGGCTAAAATAATTCAGTTCTGTTACATTTAGATCTAGGTGTTAGACAGAACTTGAGTAGTAGCGGGAAGTCGCACAATAAATGTATTCCTATTATTTTAACAACAGATGAAAACGCCACTATAGTTAAACATAAATTACTCATTCCTCCACTTTTACTGGGCTGAACTCAAAATTTTTAGTTTGCATTTACCCAAGACAGAATAATTCCCATATGACACTGAACAAACTGGAGATAGCTTTCTCCTACATCAACTCCTTTTCCTCACAGGCTTGCCACCTGGAAATGAAATGTTGGCATTGTTGTATATTGATCTGTATAATTTCCAAGCTTTTTCTCACCCTAGTTCTATAGAAGGCATCTGACTTAATAAGAATGAATTCTCTTTCCCACTTGGCCACCTTTACACTTTCTATCATGATCCACTGATTTATTTTAACATGTAAAAGGTTAGTCTTAAATTTGTATCAGAACTGCTGAATTAAGTACTAGAAATTCACTTGAATTTGCCTTTTGTGCTCAGTAGTAATTGCCTGTTGTTTTATCTCTTATATCTGAAATTCTAATATTTCTAGACAAGCGAGATTTTTATGCATCTTTAGTACCAGACAGTTTAAAACTCTTTTCCATAATGTTAGTTAGATTCTCCATGCAGTGGCACTGACCTGCTGAAACCATTTATTGCATAGCTGCCCTTTATTATCATTTTGGGTCCTGAATAAAGAAAAGACAAATTTACCCGCTCCTGTACTTCACAGGTATCAGCAGCAAATGAAATTGCCGCTCTTTGGACTAAAAGAGTTCAAACCCCAGCAATGTTTTATGAACACCAAAACATAAGCAAAACAAAAGGGCTTGCCTACCACACTTTAATAGTGTTGATAGCATTAAGATGTAGCCATTTCCACATCTCGGGATATATTTCAGTATTACCATGCATTAAATAACAAAAAAACCCCACACAATTTAATTTAGTAGTTTTGAACCCGGTTCCAGTGTCTATGAATATCCAAACAAAAAATTAAACACTCCTTAACTCTATCCATAACACCAAGACCAAAAGAACAAGGTATTGCTAACTGAAAGTGCTATGTAAAATCTTCATAATATCAGTCAATTTTTCTGTGTCAAAGCAAAGGCTACAAGATGAAACAAAAGGTATTAAGATGAAAGTTTCAATTCCAGAAAACCAAATTGTTCTAAGATTTAGAGTCTAAAAAGACTCTAAAATCAGATAAATACAGTTTGAATCTAATTAATGGCTTTAGACCATGTGATCCTTCTGATCTATATATTCACATTTGATTTTGAAAAGGAGCTGGAAGTATGGTAGATAATTTTAGAAGCTGTATATACACCTTGTTTGCTATCTGTACGTTGGATGATTTTCATTTTGTGAAACTATAGAGTTCACTGTTAGCAAATTCTTAACACTTCATAAATTTGCAGCACAACTTCAGGATTTTTAGTACTTCAAGAACCTTATGAAGTTCAACAAGGACAAGCGCACGGTCTTGCACCTGGAAAAACACAATCCAGGAGCACAGCAAAGTCTGGGATCTACCTGGCTGGGGAGCAGCTATGTGGAAAGGGACCTGGGGATCCCGGTGGCCAAAAAGCTCAATAGGAGTGAACAGTGTGCTTCTGCAGCAAAGAAAGCAAAAAAGTTGCATCAAGAAGGGCATCTCACCAGCAGAGATAAAGAAGTCATTATCCCGTTCTATTCAGCTTTTGTCAGTCCACACCCGGAATACCGTGTTAAATTTTGGTCCCTGCTATATATAAAAAGACGCAGACAGGTTGGAGAGGGCCCAGAGAAAGGCCACAAGGGTGATCAGAGGACTGGGAAGCCTGCCAGATGAGGAAAGCATGAGAACGGGCTTTGTTCAGCCTTGAGAATAGAAGGCTTAGAGGAGACCTCATCACCATGGTCCAGTAGTTCAAGGGTGCCTACGCAGAAGATGGAGATTCCCTTTTTACAAGAAGTCACATGGAAAAGATGAGGGGTAGTGGGTAGAAGTTATTGCTGAGGAAATTCTGACTGGATGCAAGAGGAAAATTTTTCATGATAGGAACAATCAGCCATTGGAATAACCTCCCCAGGTAAGTGGTGCATTTCCCAACACCGCACACTTCAGATTGGGCTGGACAGCGTGCTGGCCCATCTTGTCAAGACAGTGCTTTTGCTAAGAAGGGTTGGACTGGGTTATCCTTGAGGTCCAATCCAAGCTGGTATTTTATGATCCAATATTAGAGGGATGCAAAATCATAGTAATGAAAGACAAAAAAAAATCCCTTACTACTACTCCCTCCAATCATCCACAGTATTACAGCACGGAGAATATTAGCACTTCGCTACATCAAAAAGGATAAAACACTTGAGGCACTTAGCCCATTGGCAAATTATGCTAGGGGATTTCTAGATGAATGACTTGTATATGTTTACAGCCTTTCAGCAGAGTGCTCACTGTTTATTCTGGAATTAATCCAGGTCCATAAAACTAGTGATACATCACTAACAGATGTGCTTAAGTGACTATGCATTATAAGGTGATTTGCTTTAGTTGTAAAATCTCAGTAACCAGTTGAAGTTGATTTTGATAACCACACTCTGTAACCCATCAGCACCTACTCTATTAATTGCAGTTAGCAGACAGTATTCTCTAGTTCTAAGGACTTTATAATTTCATTATTTGACTTTGCAATGTATCTAGACAGATGAAGGTATTAGAGTTGGAGCATTATGTCCTAGTTCTTGGCTAGACTACTAATTTATCCCTGTAACATCACTATGACCAGTTTAACCAGTGTTTATCTCATGCTTACAAAATGCTGGAATGTAAAGGTAGTAAGTTTAAGGACACAATCGAGGTGGGTGCAATGGAGCCCAAGGCAATGCTACTGCTTGCTCTCTAAAGGATCTACTCAGTAAATAAAAGGTAAGCTGTTTAACAACTGTTAATGCATTTGGCTTTAGAGGCTTTGTTAAGCAGTTATTTTCATTATTATCTACTTTTCTAATCAATTTGTAACTTCCTGTCTACTTGCAACTTAAATATAAATATTTGGATTGAAAGTTTTTGAAACCTGTTTCAGAGTACTCTCTCCTGCATTTTACTTTCTCAGAACTCTTTCAGAGAATATAGTATGAACTGCCATGCTAAATACAAAAAAAAAATCTATTTTAAAATGCTTTTTCTTCTTTTTCTTTGATGCTCTCTATTGTGAAACTTTTATAATGTCGATCATAGAGAACTTCTTTCTTCACAACTAATATTATTGAATTGGTAGTGGAAGCTAGAACTCTATGCTTGAGACTGAAATGTCTTGAAGAATGCACTGAAAATTTTTTGCTCTCCAGTTTGAAAGGTCTGCCCGTATGATCTTCTGCAAAGGCCCTGACTGCATTTCTCATCACATGTAAGTTACAGGCTTGGCAACAAAACAGGTATCCACATATAGTTCTGTAACATTATACACAAGTTGTCTTAGTCTATGTTCATTTTCAAAAATGTATAGGTAGCAACACTGCAGGTTTCATTATGTGGAATAACAAAGTGTCAAATGGGAGCAAGTCTCCCATAAAACACACGGTACTGTTTGAGGTTTCACAAGCTATTAGGCTGTTTGAACTTAAAGCAGGGCCAGAAGCTAAATTTTAAGTGTGATAAAACCTAAGGATACCTGAGTCCTCAATGTAAATACACGCATTTTGAAGTGATACATATTTGTATTAAATTGTCAAACTACATTGTTACTCTAAGTATAATATTCCTGAAATGCCTTCACAAAGCCAGCTGGAAACCTTGACATTTCATCCATATTGTTATTTATATACATATTTACTGCTGCCACCTGCTTGTAACTTGGCTCATACCATGAAGCAGTACATTTCCCTTGTTTCATTATACTTTGACATTTCACTATAACTACATAGCTGCCCATTTCTCAGTTTCCAATTGCTCTGCAGCCGCTGAGCCACTCTTGAATTATATTGGCTTAGTAATAGAATAAAGATCTTTCTCTGTGGTAGCACTAGCCTCTTTTTTCCATACCCAGATGGTACAAATCGCTGCTGGCACATGTAACAATTATAGCACAGCTTCTGCTGCTTATATGAACCCCCATAAACCCCACAGAGTTAGATTAGATTAGGGAATTGGGAGGTGAGGAGGAGGTCTGGCCAGTGGTCTCAGCTGAAACAGATTCGGATTTGGTACAGTCTGTGCGTGGCTCTGCTGGAGTACACAGCGTGCGTATGGTGCACTGTTCAGTGAGCCTCTTCTAAGGAAGAAAGGAAAATTAGCTAATACAGTTAATAAACCTAATCTCATAATCAGCATTACAACACCAGTTTTTACCATTATTTGAATAACTGGGCTATTCGAATACCTTGTGATGTCTCATAAAACTGACACTTTCCAAAGAATAATGCTGGAAACAGCAGTGACCAAGAGAAACTCAGATCCCTTATTCAAATTTACCAATGTTCTTGCTTCACTCAGACTACCAAGTGAATCAGGCAGCTCTTTAATAGTTCCAAGGAGGCTGGTGACCATTCTCCACAACCTCAGATATTTAAAAAGACATATACATTCCTAATTCCTCTGTGCATTTCTCCAAGTAGAAAAGCCAAGAACTTAGTGTATCATAACTGGATTAACTGAAGAGGTCCTGGGAGAACACTGAACTAAGCCCGTTTGGAGAAGGAGGAAAACTCACTCCAGGCCAACCTACTCCATAGACAAACAATGTTTCTACGTTGTCAGTCCAAGAGTTGGTCATAAGCCATTTTAGATGTACGAAAGGAAAGCTACAGCATGTGAAACAAATCTTTTTTGACTTCACCAACATTATACTGCTTTAAATTTAATACAAGCTAGAAGACAACGTAGCACATGTATGTGTGTATGTGCAGATATATTCAAATATTTTTTTAAAAAATCCTCTAGGCATTCACTATTTAAAAGATGCTAAAAATGAGGAACAAAATACATGAAAGAGGGATTCTGAATATATTAAAAATTACTGAAAAACTATGTACATTTGGCATTCATTGACATCACCCAAAATAATTTCACATTTCTAAGTACCTGCTCTACCTTTTCCTCAACTCTGTCTTGATCAGAATAGAGAAGTCTTGTTGTGTGCCTGAAAGACCAACAAGCTACAGACTTACTGCAGCAAGGGAGAAAAGAAAGGAATTTATTGTCATTTTTCCAGTCCTCAACTTAACATGAAAACAGCTAGTTTTTCTTGCTGATAGAAAAGAAAGTTCATCAAGAAGTCAATATTAAAACTACTTAGTATTTAGAATGCAAAAATCATTGCCTTATATTGCACCTCTAAATCAAATACAATACGGTAACTTGCAGACACTTGTGTTTTTTACTGTTAATAATTAATTTAAGAATGGACTAAACTGACTAGGATTGTATGCAAAGCACTAATTTCTCCTGCTGTCTCGATGAGAACCACATCTTGGGACAGAATGCGAAAACGCAAAGACTCCTCATTTCTCACAAGGCACAAATGGAAAAATAAAACACAAAACTCGAGCGAACAAGAAAAACACAATCTTCATTCTTGGAGAAAATAATCTTCAGTTCGTAAATCTTGTTCCTATCCTAATTGGGAATAAACAAACCCATTCTTATTAAGTTTCCAAATAAAGGCCAAGTTTCAAAAAACAGTTTCATTTGTAGTTTCTGTTTAGGCCCTTGAAAAGTAAACTTGAAAAAAAAAAAAGACTGGGAGCCTTGACAATCATGAACTCTTCTGAAAATTTCAGAACCTAAATTTGGCTTTATGAAAACTGTTACAGGAAGATAAGAGGACTTCTTTTTGATACTGAAAATAACAGGATTCCTCCCATCTCATTAGTGACAAAAGCTTCAATGAAAGCTTTATACACATTCCTCCTGATGAAACTGCAGATTCTGGAATGAAAAATTGAGACACATCTGTCAAAAAGTGAACTCCACAGATCTCAGGAAAAACACAGAAAAACGTAGGAACCATCTACCCCAGTAAGGGGTAGAAAATTGTCAGCAACAAACACAAATACACTAAAAGCAGTGGGAATCCATCACACTCTGAATACAAATCTGCACATATGAAATTAACCAACAATGCAACTAGAATGAACAGACAAAGTCACTTTATTTAATCAACCCCCCTCCCCCCCCCAAAAAATAAATCTAATGCAAATGAAGAATTCTTTTTCCTTGAAGTTTGGTAACAGTCTATGTCCTTCAGAGCAGCTGACACCATGCTCCCCTAGGAATGCAGTGAAAGCTTCCCCTGTGCTTATGATCTTCGCTGTTTGGACTGACTTGAGCTGTACTTGGAAACACCGAGAAAATTACATTAATTAAAATGAGCAACAGAAGCTTATTATTTTAGTCTTCTTCAGAAATGACCTGCCCAGCAGAAAACCTAACTTTGAATTTTTTTTTGATCTAAAATAATTTACTTTTGTCTCTGAAGAGAGTGTTAAATACATCTGTGATGACACCTACCTGTCCCCACCATTTTGCTTTTGAACTAGAACTTTATTCCTCCAAGGCTTTTCAAACACTGATTTGGAGATAAGAGCTGAAAATCCTAAGCTCTAAAATGAGAGACAGACTTTCCCTTCAGTCCAAGTAGTTATTTTATCTGACTGAAAAAACAGTGTATTCCCCAAATCTCCTAAACTCAGTTCCTGTTTATAGTACCATACATACAAATTCAGCAGAAATTGTTAGGTTTCATTTCTAGCTGTAAGAAAAATAAATGCAAATATAGCAGCAGGCAAGGAGGAAAGAACAGTGACAAAATAGGTTGAAGACTTGTGAAGTATTCAGGATATCTAAGGAATAACTGTTAGGAAAAATGATGTGACCTATTATACTGCCCAAAAATACTATTTTTGGAAGTGTGCTACTTGACTTAGGCTCTAAATGTGATGGGGATAGCAGAAGGTATACACCACTTATTAAAAATCTAGAGAGCAGCCCAAAAATGGAATATTGCTACTCTTCAAACAGATTTTACAAAATATTGTTCATTTGAATCTTGGTAAGAAAAATTGTTTGGGGATTACTCCAGCACTGTGCAAAGAGGACACAATACATTGCTAACACTAGAAAGAAATAATTTTAAATTCTGATTCAGATGCTCATCGTCTCATTTCAATTATAGAACTGTCATTTCTACTTGATGCCGTACCAAGTGTCTTTTATGGAGTTCACATGTATGAATCTCTTCATTTATTAAAGCTTGTTTTAGTTATACATCGTCTTTGCAAATATTTTGACTCATTTTCCCTCATGTAACACCATACAGTCATCAAGTTCTGCTGTCCTCCCCACTACTTCTAACAAATGATTTTATCCTTTCTCTGTACATTTTTGCTCATGTGAACACACTTTTTCCTCATTCTATTTACCTTATAAAGATCAAGCATTAGAAAGAGAAATAAACAAAAAGATTAGGAGAGAGAAGTAGCAAAAATAATATATGCATGGGAGAAATAAGAAGTAGCAGCAACAAAAAAAAGAAATTAAAAAACAGCATAGGAAAAATTTTTATGTTTTAAGAAATAAAGTCCTGATAGAACAAAAACATGGCATACTAAGTCTTGGTCTCACTTATTGTGACTTTGCATTTTAATTAATTAAATCTTACAGAGACCGTTAATACAGATAAACATGATAAATCTCTGAATTCACTCATGAATGTGTTCCTGCTATTTACCCTTATAAAAAAAAATTGTAATGTAATTGTTAATTAGTTGCTAATTTTTAAGGAGTAATACCATTCGACAAGAATCTTAAGAAGTTCATTGATCTAAGAACTGTCAGTTTTCAAAGTAGTTATCTTTTTCCGATACTTTCCAAACACCACTTGTACAGTGGAAACAACTTGTAAACTATTAGGTTTTAATCTAAGACAAACTTTCACACTGTAGCCTGACTGTCAAAAGCTGATGGGAAATGCTATCGAAGCAGCCCAATAAAGCAAGGACTATTACATCTGTTACACGATCAACAGGGGTGCCATGCAGTGAGGAAAGCATATGTAATAAAGGCTGTAACATGTTTTTTTATAATGACTTAAGCCACTAGGAAAATCTTTTTGCATAAGTCAAGCCTAAGAAATACTTTTGTTGATAGTTCTTCGTATTAACAACGGATATATTGGAAACATCAAAGAATCTCTCAAATTGTGATAATCACAATTAAAAATATCTTTTTCTTCTGGAGCTAATAAATTGCTAAAACCCCCACAAATAGAAATCCATACAATTAAAAATAAAATTGAACTACTAATACAAATCTTTGAACATAAAAGCATTAAATGATGACTGAATCTTTTTAATCTGTCTTTACGTTAGAACAAATACAAAATGGTCCACGATAATAAGCCTTACTGCCCACATCCAAACACAGCCTGTTTCTGTAAATGACTACCCCTGGTGGCAATACCACCTTTCACTGATCAATAACGTATGATGATAGTAATTTTTAGAAAGCATCATACATTGTCATTGAGCCCTTGCTCCTGACAAACCAAATCTTCCCTTGACATACATGCTACCTTATTTATTCAAGTTTGTCAGTACAACAAACATGTGGCATGTCTTCTATTAGCAACCAGGTCTTACAATCCCTATTGACAAGACGGACAACAATCCAGTCTCGTAAAAGATTCATGACACAACTTTGCACTCTCTACTGCTTGCTTTCTCATAAAACCAGTGCAAATCCCATCAAAAATTTAGCAGAACCCCTGCCTCATCTGTTTAGGCCTGAAGCTAGTTGCAGGGACAACTCATTAGGGACAAGCTCATTAAAACCAGCCCTGGAGCAAAAGCAGTTTGCGAGTCTCCTCATTTTTATTCACTTTCACCTAGCCATTCGAGCTTCTTGTGTTTCCCAGATACAGAGCTTCTAATGATTTTGTACAATGGGAGGCTGTTTCCAAACTTACGGGACAACCAGGGTTCTACAAATGCAGTTCCCTCTGTACACCAAAGCTAACATCGTTCTGCTCATTTTTAAGGCTTAGATGGTTCTATACTGAAAGGTGGTAGCAGAAAACCTGGTGGACTCGTTTCTGGTTACATTATCAAAAGCTACATATGCAAAACAACTGTCAAACACAATCTTATATCCAAAGAGAAACCAAGATGTGCAGAGATACACAAGCCTGAAAACTCACTTGTGGAGGAGAACATGTGGTATTTCATTTGTTTAAAAACCAAAAAAAGCAACAACAACAAAAAAATAACCAAAAACCCCAACAACAAAGAAAAACCACCAAAAAGAAAAAAAAAGAAAAAAGAGAGGGAAACAAATTAAAAAAAAAGTAAGGATTTCCTTTATACTTAAAGTCTCTGTCATAATAACTATTGATTAAATAAAGTAGCATTTTGTTGTAAGCTGTTTATCTTGTCTGTCATTTGCTGAAGCCCCTAAGTGAAACAATCCTTACTTTTGCCATGAGTGCTAGCTGGGAAACCTTGATAATACCTTCTAAATTAGATGCCTGGAGTTAGGTACATTAATAAGTAGCCCAATTTTAAAAGCCTACATCCAGACAATATAATTTGACTGTCATGATTATACACAGATCTGAAGGTTGGTGATCAAAATCATAGAATCATAGAATAGTTTGGGTTGGAAGGGACCTTTAGAGATCATCCAGTTTCACCACCTCCCTCAAAGTGAGCAAGGACTTCTCCCACTGCATCAGGTGCCCAAAGCCAGGTCCAACTTGGCCTTGAACACCTCCAGGAATGGGGACATCTATGACTTTTTGTGCAAATTGTGTTGGTGCCTCACCACCCTCACAGTAAAAAATATTCTTCCTAATATCTAATTTAAATCTCTCCCCTTTCAGCTTAAAACCATTCCTCCTTCTCCTACCCCTGCACTCGCTGGTAAGGAGCGCCTCCCCAGCTTTCCTAGAGGCCATCATTAAGTACTGGAAGGCTGCTCTAAGGTCTGCGCGAAGGCCTTCTCTTCTCTAGGCTGAACAATCCCAACTCTCTCAGACTTTCTCCATAGGAGAGGTGTTCCACCCCTCTGACAGTCTGGCCCTCCTCTGTCCTCTGGACCTGTTCCAGTAGGCTCATGTCCAAGTGGGGTCACCTGGGGGTGACCGCAAAAGCTTCCCTATTCTGTCACATAACAAAGAGGAACTATAAAGGTCCACAAAGAGTAAATTTCCACCCCTTGACCTGTGATGAGAAAAGCTATTGGGTGCTGCACCAGTCTATATTTGCTAAGATAGATACAGCCCAGATAATGTATTATTTATCTGAGGAGCATCTCACTGAATCTGGGGCAGGAAAGAATGGTCTGGACAGGAAGTGTGTCCTAATCCTTCTACAGATCATCTGTTAAAACCCAACAAATTCTACTTTCAGAATTAAGACAAGAACACAAACAATTGAAGAAGCCCTTCATCTCACTCCAGTCACAGAGAAAGGACTTTAAACTTGTATTTTTGCGAGAATATTAATATTCAATCATGCATTTTCACCTTGCTTGCACTCTTATACATACCACTACATACAGGATACATTCTTATTCTTGTCAAATTCATTCTCTGCTCATCTCATGGTGCATAACAATCTCATTAACAGTCTTCAGCCCATCACTGAAAGTAACACAGCATCAAGGCCTACACAATTTTTCAAAGTCAAAATTAAAAAAATCATTATTTTGCTTTATTTACTACCATACAGATATGAACTCAGAGAGTCAAAAGTACTTTATTTACCCTGAAGAAAGAATTAATTGTCAGATCACTGCCTCAAATGTGAATTTGAGTCATGTTCTGTGACACTGTCAAAGACTATGAAGCACAATGTTTCTAAAGTAAAGATTATTGCTGCAAAAAGCGTTGCACCAATGTGATCACCACATTGCCAAGTGTAATGAGCTCCTCATGCAACACAGGTACGTTCACAGGGTGTAGATCATTGCCTAATTGCTCAATATACAATACTACTTACTCCAGCATAAACACAAACTCCAGCACAGAACAACAGTCCGATACGTAATTCTCAGCTGTAGGTTAAGCAAATCAATCTTACTTCGTTTGCATTAAAATTGAGTAGGACCATTTAATAGGCAATTTAAAGAACAACTTAGTGAACATGAAAAGAACAGTGCTTTTGTCAATTATTTTGGTTTCAGTGAAAAACTGATTGTCTCTCCCTTCAACAGCCTTCAGTGGGGGCTTCAAGTACTTGACGTTCTAGAGCGCGAGGCATGTACACCATCAAAAGTCTTAGTTGAGAAAGATTACCAACCATATTTTACACCTCATTTCCTCTGATTCTCTGTGTAATGGATGACAGCTACAATATCATCCACACAGATCAAATATTGAAATCCAAATTTTGTGAAAAATGAGAACTTCAGGAGTAAACTATTTAAAATTAAAACGTATAACAAGCTTTACCAAACACCTGTCTTTATCAAATCCACTAGCACAAGGTTTCAGCATTTCTAAAACATTAGAAGGTCTTCATTTATTTTTATATTAGTCCCTTGTGTCTCTATTACCTGAAGGCTGAGAAGATACATAAGTTTCCATATCTACAGAAAGTTTTAAGAAAACATGGATTGTAAAGAAAATAATGACAAAATAAATGCATTTAAAGTGAAAATAGCATGTTATATTTCTCTTTTCAAACCAAATAAATCTTATTCTAAGAGCACCTTAGCCACACAAGGACTGAAATTCAAATGCTTTAACATACAACTAAGTACACATTTAACAATGTTTTGGGGTTTTAGACAAATATTGTGAAGTCTTATTTAAGCTTTCTCATACCCATCCAAAGGCACCTCAGATATAATTCTGCTTTTACATTTACATATAAAGTGTAAGACAGCTAGAATACAACTAGTTACCACATCAGCTCATTTTTTTCCAAACTCTTTTCTCAGAAAAGCAAGTAATTTTTCAGCTTCCAAGCAAATTCAATTCAACTTGAAGCATTCAGTAGGATATGAATGCATCATATACATCACTTACTGTGTGGGCAAAAAATTGAAACAAATGGCTATAAAAAGGTTTCATTACTGCAATACTGAGTGTTAATAGTATAAGATCAATAAAACTGAAAGATGTAAATAGGTGCTTTGGATTAAACAAAGTTATTGTCATTAGATATTAAGTACTACTCCAAGTGAACTTGCTCTAAAGCACTAACTTATTTACAAATGTGACTTATTTTCCTGAAGACACTGAAAATGCACCAGCGCCATTAGACATGAATTTAGTGTGGGTCTTCTAAGGAAAAAGGCAATGACTTTGTCAAGCTTCATTACTAACACAACTTTCCCTTATTAAAAATTCCAAACAAACAGGTGCTTCACACTAGGTCTACTTCTAAAATTGCTTTCTTTTTATTCCCAGGGATACATCAAGAGCTGAGGGAGAATTCATGCAGTATAGATCAGTCAGGCATTGACAGCACATCACACTTTGACAAGCTGCTTGGCTCTGTTTAAAGTCTAAGTTAGGCCTTGGCCCATCAAGGCCATGGCTATTGAATTATTGACAGCCTCTCACTGTGGTGCAAAGGGAGAGAGTGCTATAGCCTCAGTTCAATAAAGATGAAATGGAAACCCTCTCTGAAGCTTACTTTAGCACGTTAAAGGAGTTTTAATGGTCTTGTTTAAAATTCAGCAAGAGAATACATTAGACTGATTATATTTTCACCAGCTAAACAAAAAGTTTGGGATGCTGTGGAGCTTATAAATGAGTGGAAGACTACGTGAAGTACAAATTTGATCTACACCAAGAAGGTGAGTAACGTTTCAAACTCATTTTGAAGCATCCAGTTTTAAATACATACGCTTTTTCACCACTCTTTATCAGACACCCTGGAGGTGTTTAAGGGGAGACAGGATGAGGCACTGAGTGCCAAGGTTTAGATGATGGGTTGGTGTTGTGTTGGGTTATAGGTTGGACTTGATGATCTCAGAGGTCCTTTCCAACCTTCTGATACTGTGATACTGTGAGTACACCATGTGAAGTCATGAGTTAACAATAATGAAGATATTCATCGCCCTAAAATACAGGTTGGCTTTGATAATAGTTACTTTCTGCTGATGTCATTAAATCTACACGCTAACTCAATGGCCAGACCATGTTTACAACCTACCAGCTGCATTAGCTCTGCATCTCTTTCCGTTTTCAGCTACCAAAAGTCCAATAAACGGGTGTCAGTAATTCCCTACCCCATGTCTGGTCGGTTTGTTTGTTTCCTCTTTCAACAGAACTGTTCTACAGAGTAAATCACCATTCTTCCACACCTAGCTGATTAATATTAACAATTCTGATCTTACATAATTTCTTTTCTTCTTCAAATTTATACCTGCCAAGCTTTACTTGTATTTTAATAGCTGATGTCAGACAAGCAACAAGCAGAAAGTTCTATCTCAGGACTATAATTTTAAATACAATGAGACTCACATCAACTGTCGCATAGACGTGCAGGAAATAATTCCACATGGACTTCTAAAGTGCATCCTAAAAGCTTCAAAGAATGGGTATATTTTAAAAAGATTTTAAATTGATTATCAGGTGGGGGGAGGTGGGGGGGAGGGGGGTTAAGCAATTTATCTAATGTGACCCTATACTCATTTCTCCAACATCACTTCCAATATGCTGCCTCCTGTCAAATCAACAAAGAGAGCCTAACAGCACATCTAAATTTGTGTTCATTTGCCTTCTGCAGGATTATCTTTGCCACGTCAAGCATTATAAGTAAATCAAAGATGCTTCTCAGGGGCTGTAAGAGTAGGGCTAATCTCCAGACAAATATTTAGAAGGCAGCTTAGCCTGTTCTGGCTTTAATCGTTTCCAACTGATTTGACTTATTCTAATTACAGCCTTTACGTTATAAAAGCCATTTTTATGTTGCCGAGGAGCAGTTTCACTGCAAATACATGAAATTTTTCTGAGTTTCTGTTCCCATGTCGATTATGGAAATGGTACTCTACAGCTTTCCTCTAATTAGAAAAACACACTGCACAATTTTTAACATTAATAACAGAGTGACAGTGTCCTTTTGTGTGTCTTTAAATAATTTCTCAAAATATGACACCACAAAGCCACCACATCCCACTTGGGTATCATACTAGGAGCAATTTTCACATTTTTGCATATTATATTTATTCAAACACAGAACAGCATCTTTGAAGAAGCTGTTTAGTAATTTAACCTAACAGAATAAGATAATTAAACTTCTCGATAGTTTACATGAGGTGCTTTTCAAGCCCATGAACTTGGAAAATTCAAACACTCATACACAAAGCAAATTAAACATATCCTTGGACACATCAAACAGCATGGCTATTTTTTACTCTTAGTACTTACTTACCATGCTATCATTTCCCATAATGAAAAGGCAGCTGAGAAAATACAGTTTTGTTTTGCACCGACTCAGATTTTCTTGCTGTTTAATCGAAATTTAACTGTTACCCGAATGCTGTGGGCAACAGACATCAAGGCGTAGGAGTCACAGAACATGTAGCATATGTCCATTCCAACTCCAACACATTACTAAATGTTTCCCCTTAACATAAAAGGCCTTGTCATTTATCATCAAAGCTGATCCCAGAAAATGTAGTTTTGATGAAACATAATTAAGGCATGTGATAATATATGGCTGTGTAACAGACAACTCTAAACGTTGCTACCTTCCTATCTTTCTGCATAAAGAACCAACACTAATATCTTGACATGATGAGAAAAACAAATAGGAGATAAAGGCAATAAAAGCTAGTATGATTTTTTTTTTTTTTACAGACAGAAAAGAGATGCTTTGGAAGTCAAAACAGAAGGAAAAAGCAACTCAAGTTTTAACATTGGATATACATGCTTACAAAAATACGCACATGTCACTTTAAATACCGTGACTGGTCAAACTAAGCTGCCGTAGAATAGAACATATTTTGCAAATAACAGGATACTCCACAGAATAAACTTCCATAATGTACTTACAGCATATCTTTACGAAATAACAGGTAGCACTGTCACATTTTTGCATATTTCTGTGATGATAATGTCTGCAAGCTCCTTTCACTTCTCTGAAGTTGTTGACACAATCCCATTAGGCGTCACCAAAAAAAGCTTCTACGTCCCTCTCTGCTAAAGTGGCAGGCCAAAACTACTCGGGCAATAATTTAAATTGCACTGTTATTATTGTTATTATGCAGACTTGTTCTGTAATAGTTTATTTTATTTTTCTTTCTTTTTTTTGTAAAAATTAAACCTGTACCATTAATAATTCTTTGACTAGACTTAAGATATCAATTACATTAGCAATAAATTATTGGCTTTAAGTGTAAATTGCTTATCCTTTCTTTCGATACCTAGATTTTGCATGTAAATCAGGTGAAGAATTGGGAAAGAAAGCAAAACTATATGATGTTTCTTAAAAAAGCCTTCGAGCCTCCTACTCTGTTTTAATTTGCAGACGTCTCGAGAGCAACGTGTGTTCTGCGCATTTAGTAACCCTTGCTGGTTCTGTCTCGAGTTTTGCAATGTTAGAAATAAGCCTGAAGAAAACACTGTAGTGAAGCAGCCAGGAGCAGAAGGCTGTCATTATTATGGTTCTCAAGTGGAGAGAACACTAAGACAATTGGTGGTGCAAATACTTTTTTATAGAAGCTACGGTATATACCGTCACAGTAATGGAATATTTTATATCAAGCTTCAGATACACTCACTACTGAGGCAGACAATCTCCTGTGGGTGTTTCCCACAATCTCCTGAGATTAACTCTCTTCTGGACTGAGTGTCAGCCAGGTAGTTTATCAGGAATACCTTAGAGGGATTTTTCTTTCCTGAGATCATGATGGCTCACAGAAGCCAAGAGTCTCTTCCTAATGCAGTGTAGATCCAATAAAGTACTTTTTTCCTGTACTGTACATCCTCACTGCATTGTCCATTTGTCACACACATAAAACATATTGCCACTGTTTGCCATGTAGGTCTACAGTAAGAACATTCAAGAACAGAAAATAAAAAACACAGCTACCTGTTTACTTGAAATATTGTTCATGGGCACAGTTCTCCAAAGACTGTGTTGGCTTTGTTTGTAATCCAAATTTACTTTGGTTTACATCAACACATTTTCTCATGTGGCTGCTGTTCTGGCTATTCAAGAAACCTCTATTCAGGCATTCAAAAAGCAAAAACTCTAGCAGTCTCAGAGTTCAATATCTGAATTATATCCCCTAAGTCCTGCTATCTATAGGCAGCCTTGAAAGGACAAGACTGAAAAGCAATCTTTGCCCATAACTTTCACACTGTCAAATCTCTAAAATTTCCCACAACTCAAATAGTAACTATAAGAGCTCCTCAGGAAAGCAACAAAACTGATGCAAGAGGGAACAAACCAAAAATGCTTACCTTTTACTATTCTATATAAAGTAGCATATTTAATATTAGATTCACTAAAACCAAGTGCCTTTTTCATGGTATGAAAGAAAAGACAGCAAGCATTTTCAGATGTGATTATCTCCCACTTCAGTATCCCAGTGCAATCCGGTGTTTTCTGTCATTGTAAAGAAACATTATTGTTGTGAGGAAATTGAGATCTTGACGCCTCTGTGAACAAAATTATCAGCCATGCTTACTGTACACATTTTTTTGTTTTCTTAGACTGGTTCTTGATAAGGTAATGCCTTCTTAGCAATATATTGTGTTTGAGATTTTTTCACGAAGTAAAATTCTAAGCAGTAAATATACGTTTCACCCTCTCTCTTCAACATCAAAGGGCAAAAATGTTATGTATCCACCTTTAGAGAAATAGGTAATAATGGATTGTCAGATAGGAAAATTGCCTGTTAATGAACTGTGGGTCTTACATACCTGAAAATTCAAAAGTCAGAAAAGTATTTACATGTTGGTTATGGAAAGAACTTTGCATGTAACAGAGGGGCTGAAGCTGGTAAACAGTTACACTTTAAAAGAAAAAACTTCCAGACATCATATAGATAATATATTTTATACTTTACATCAACATCTGTCTGCAGAGGATTAAGATAAAATCTTTGCAAAAGGCATAGTATCACTCATCTACTTATTACTGGACACTAGTCAGCTTGGACAAAGAATGCTTGACCAAAGACAAAAGCTCTGGAATACCAGCAATGGGTGTGCTACAATTCTGAACAAAAAAAATACATTAAATTTCTAGAGTTTTTAACTATACTATAAAATTCAAATAAGAAAAATATCCTTGACATTCTCTATAAACTTCTCATAAAATTGAAAATGTTTTAGCGTAAATCAGTCACCAGAACTGCCTTACACTGTCAATGCTGCTTGCTTATATCGTGTTTTGGTTTTATTTTTACATATACCCATTTCCACAAGCAAATCATAGATAATTTCAGGAATAAGAAGAAAGAATTGAATAATGTACACAATTCTACATCCTATCTTATTTAAATGAACAAATAGCTATATTTAGTGCTGTTGGAAAAAAAGAAAAAACACACAACCTCAGATATTTAAGCAAAGTTAGAATTAATTATCCTACAAATAACTCATGCTACCAGCTGGGTGAGAATGCCTCAAGGTGGAGACTCCATTTCCATTGTCCACACGCATTGTCTTTGCCATTTAAGTAAGAAGGGACCTGGAATGTCCCATACAGGACACTTGAGGTTCCACTCACAGTTCTCAGCTGTCCTGATTTGGATATATACCAGCAGAGGAGGTGTTTTTAAATATTTTGTATGGTCACAGGGAACAGAAGAACACTCTCTAAACTACACAATTATTTACTCTTCTTTGTCTTCTTTCCTTTCTCTAATAATGCCATAGTTCAGTGATAAGTCTACAGAGGAAGGGAGTGTTTCCAAAAGGTGATACCAGTCTTGGAGTTTCTAATGGCCCACACTGAACTCTCCCGTGCCCTCTCACACGTACAGACCCAAATCTGTGCATGAATAATGGGTGAACAAGACTGGGAATTCGACTTGGGTTAAACTAACCCAGAGCAAAGGGGTTAGCTTCACTGAGAAGAGCTTCATGATTTGCTTCAATGAACAGCTGCACAAACACTTAACACAGGTACAAGGAAGGGCAGGACTTCCTTATTCATGTGTAGTGTTATCTTATTTCCCTTGGGAAAGGGGTGATCTGTGGAGCTGTAATTTTCCAGTCTCTGACAGAAGCAGCCTGATATCCAAGAGAGTAAAGTGAGGTACAAAAGAAGACAGCCTTTTGCTGACTGTCCTCCATAGGCTACGGATAAAAAAAGTGCTAGGAACTCTTTGGTTTACTGCAAATTTTAATGCATGCTCAAAAAGAAGGTAACTCTCTAGAAGCCAACTAGAAAAATACCACAATATCAGTCAAAATATCAGCCTCAGTTACTCAGTGCTACATCATTTATGCACTATTGAAGCCTGCCCTCCCTCCCCACACCTAAAACGATACCGACTTGACTTTGCTAAAGTACATTCTGGGCCTCAATAACAGAGCTGCTCATTGCACTGCAAGTTTGAAAAGCCTTTTGTCAAAAATGATACTCTCAAAATATCTGACAACCAAGACCCATCAGGTACACTAAAGTCTGACCATTAAAGGAAAAAACAGAAGCACAAGTAACACTAAAGGTCACTGTTTGATGTTCCACGTCTGCATTACTCATGATACTTCTGAACAACACAATTCAATTTTACTCTTAGATCGTAGAGAGCAAACTGAATTTTCTCCTGTGGAAATTACCAAACCACCAGGCCGTTCCTTCCCTCCCCATCAATTTTCACATTTTATCCTAAAGTCACAGAGCAGACAAACATGACAACCCAAATATTTTAGCAGTCGCTGCGAAGCAAGGAACTGCACTTTGAAGGAACCAGAAGATCAACGTGCTAACAGATGATTCACTGAAAGACATGTAAAATGAACTGCCTGGCAATGCCATACATCTCAGGAAGTTGGAGTCTCTGCAACCATAGATAGAGCTGTGCTTTGGTTATGATTCACTGTGGTTCAGGACACATCATAGGGTAGGCGTGTCCTGAAAAGCACTGTAGTCCTTGTCCCTTTCTACTTGATATTCCTGGCTTTTCCTTCCAGAGTCAGAGGGAGAGGAGACTGTGTGCACACCATTTTTATCTTGACAGAGACTCACAATGCATCCTGAGCATGCACTTGAAACTGGAAATCACTTCAAGTCTCCAATCTAAACGTGGGAGACCACAGCATGCCCCAGGAGAAAAGCTGTTTTACATTAGACTAGTTAGGGCACGAGAGACTTCGAGGATGAAAGAATAAAATCCTGCAAGGTCCAGTTTTATAATTCCTCCCCGGGTAAACTACAGCAAGTTGTTAATACCATGAAATCTGAATGTGTTCAGATTTTACCCTTCTCACACTACTTTTTTCACCTTAACTAACACCACTAATAGTCCTGTTCCTTCAGGACAGTCATTTTGTGCACTTCCATATACCTATACAGACTCTGTATATTTCTGGGCTGTAATCACCAACTAAAAACTGTTTAGCTCTTCTGCTACAATCCTCCATAACCTCAAGCCCTCCAAAAAAGATGGACAGAAAAGAAGTTTAAAAAAGTCACAAAGCAAGTCTATTAATATAATATAGAAATCCCTTTTTTAGATAAATCCATTACCTTTATTATGCTAAAAAATACAACAACAATGCTTTGCCCTATCACAATGAATAGCTCACATGACTAAAAATAGTTTAAGCTTGCACAACTGTGGAAATTGAAAATTTTAGCTACTTCAGCAGCACTTCAGAATAATCAGAAAGTCTTCTTTCTTTACGAAAAAGCATAGGAACAAAAAATTGTTATTCAGTACCCTTTGCAAAATGAATTGGCAATATTTCACATTACAACTAAGGCATACTTTTTACTTAAATAAACAAAACAGACTTCAAAGTCCTGGATATTAAGCAGTCCTACAGCTCTGGAAGATAGATGCTTTGACAGGCAGTAGTTTACAGCAATGTGCCTTGTGAAGGGACTACAGATATTTTCTATGGTTCTGCATTTAGTTCCTTCAAAAAGCATGGAAAACAATTCAGAAATAGTTCTGAAGGGCTTTTTTTTTTGTTTGTGTCTTTATAATACCAGAAGCTCAGCAGCTTCTATATAATAGGATTTCTCTCATTTTTACTGTTTAGTATTTGCCACATAAAGAAAAACCACAAATGAATACACAACAGAACACAGTTTAGTCATGTCTTCCATTTCCAAGAAAATAAGACAAACAATAGGTGTTATTATTTTCCTTCTTTACGCAAATTTATGGGATACATTTTTGCAGCCATATTAAAAATGAGAAATATAATGTATAATTGAAGACGAAAAGTAAGGACTGAAGGATCAATAAGTTCCCTGTAAAACAGGTTCTATAACAGAATTCAGTTACATTTTGGACTCCCTAATGATCCAACTGCATGCTTCCAAGGGCTTCACACAAGATAAGAACTATTGGACTGGAGGACCTCGTACCATGGATGTTTCTTCTATATAGCTGACAGCTCCAGAACAGTAGAATGGGAAATGGAAAATAAGGAACAGGGATTTTGGAGTGACCCAATTTAGGCTACCGTTACCTTTCTATCAGCTTTTGCTAGTCAAACAAAAAGAGGCATAAACACCGGCAGCAGGATTTTTCCATACTTTGTACATCTCTCAAATAATAAAAGCCTAAGCTTGAAAATAACATTCTGACACAAAGCAGATGTTTATTGGGTTTAGAGGAGATGTGTGCTTGAAGATGTACTGACAACATACATGACAGACCTGTGACAAATTCATGACACATGGCTTATGATTTCAGGATAGACAGATGCATTTATTTAACTATCTATATGTGTGTGTGTGTTTGCTGTGTACAAAATAATCTCTCAACAATCTAAAAGAAGAAAACTTTGTCCAGTTTTGTTTGTTCTTGTCCAGTAGGACTAAGTTAAACAGAGAACTGTGATAACAGGTAACATTTTTGAAGTTTCTGTGTCTCTCAATGGGACAAGCTGGCTGAGTCATAGACTCATAGAATCATAGAATTACCCAAGTTGGAAGGGACCCAAAAGGATCATCGAGTCCAACTCTTCTCCCTACACAGGACAACATCTACCCAATACCTGTTTTCTGAAATGTTAGCAGTCTACTTCAAATTTTAAAAGCATGTTAAAATACAACTTGCTCATATTACACACTCTAAAGCAAGCAAATTAAATATATGCACTAATGTGTTCCCGAAATAGACATTTTTCAACAGCAAAATGAACCTCAAAAAGTTTAAATTATAAACAGAGATTGTTAAGTAAACTGTGAAATGGCTCGAGATGCTACCTCTTTTGTTCCTTACATCTCAACCAATCTATCACTTAGATATTTCTAACTGCCACTTTTGTATTTTTGCACTTGAATGAGCTATTTTAGCTTGACTGGTAACCTTAGTTACAGTCCCTGTAACACAAACACACACTAAAGGTGTAGCCCAGTGGTAGACGCTGTAAAACCAAGGCATTGCGTTTAAATCGTTATGTATGTGCACAGCATTTGATACACGCTGTGAAACTTAACCCATTACAATAGCTTCTTTAAAACAAACTGACTAAAATGATCAAGAACTCCGTCAATAAAGTAGTAAAGAAAAAAACAATGTTAATTTTGCAAAGTTAAACTTGAAAAAGCTAGAAAAGATAAGTTGCAGGGTGAAGAATCTGTATTGTACCAATAAAATAAAAAATGCCCACTAATCCTTGGGTCAAAATAAAAAGCAGTGAATATTTAAGAAATATTTACTAATTTAAGTAGGCCCTTCAGATTATTCTTTGTAACTCATATCTGGAAAATTTAACTCTTCGTTGTCACCCTTTCATTGGTGCAGTTCTCATTTGTAAATGTACTCCATTATCACTTCAAAAGTATTACATCACATACCTGTCACCAGGACTGCAATTAAACTAATGTTTAGAGAAAGCAGAGTCTACTTGCCTATTGATGCAGGAAGAAAATTCTCTGTAATTTCCATCGGGGGTTACATGCATGTGCTGATAAAAGATGAGACCTGCTAGCTGTGTTATTTTTATTTCTTTAATATTTCAGTATTACACTTTATGCTTTTTGTTCTCTAATTTTAAAAATGCTCATTGTGGTGTTTTAAAAGAAATCCCCAATAACATTTAAATAGCGCTAGAAGTTGAACACTGTTATTAGATAAAAGTGGCTCTAATGCATTAGGAGGTGTTGAGTTAATAGGAAAACAGCTTTGATTCCCCAGCCTGCGCCTGACATGCCACTACAACAGAAGTAAAAAGGCAGTGGGCAACTCCCCTCTAATCACCTCCTGTTAGCTGCAACTATAGGCAAATTGCTAGTGAGGATTAAGTGGGGAGACTACCACAGGATCAGTGTCAGGCAGAAAAAAGACTCAATTTGTGAGCAATCATGACTCCCTAATCACTTCTCTAAGAGGTTTAGGAATTACTAACAGTAGTCTTTAGAAGTGTGGGCACATCACAAGTACCGACCTACGGAGATAAGGAGTCACTTTTTTGCACAAAACATACGATTATGACAAATAGATTGCTACACAGCTAGAAAGAACAGTTAAATATACAGATAATTTAAAAAATGGAGGCAGAAAAAATAATTTGCATTCACCAGTCCTATACATTCTTCAGATTACTGAGATCCTGATACGTACGTGTCAACATTGTGAACGCAAACTGAGATAAACTAAGTTTGGAATGATTTGGAGACAGTAAAACAAACCAATGTGTCAGTTACAATGTCAAGAAAATACCTGCACTATTGCAATACTGTTCCACATAAGAACAGTTGAAGAGATTCTACCTATTACATATTTTCAAGCAGTTGTTAAAGGATTATGCCCTGTCAATTATTTTATTCTCAGTTACTTTTACTTTCAGTAAAAAAATACAAATGCAATTAAAAATGCAAACCCCTACTATTT